>JAOXJP010007585.1:0-17992 GCA_025762735.1 Platanus orientalis | reverse complement strand
AAGATGCATACTTTATTAATGTGACTGAACCTGGATTTAGGCTGCCTACGTACCCTTTAGGGATCAAGTCGAACGTAGTTCAAACTCTTTTTTTTTTTTTTAGGATCACTTCACTTTTGACTTCTTTTCAATTTAAATGAACACCTAAGGAGGGATGGTTTGACAAAGAAAGACTTTTTTTTTTCCTAAGGCTCAAATTGGCTCACTAGTGGTAAAGGTGAAATGGGGTTTCTTCTGGAATCTACTCTGCCAAAAATGGCCTCCCGTCCTGTCTTTGAACATTTAAGGGTTATCTTCTTCAGTCATTAGGGTGCCTTTTGTAATATTTGGAATAAACTTTGACTTAAGATCCTCGACACACATTTTTCTCTTCTTATTTTTTATCAATTCATTGTCAATCCATCCTAATTGGAAGTGTTACCAAATTTCCCTTATAAAATGCAATCAGGTATTTCGAGGGTTACTGCATCATCATAGTTTCCCACCTTATGCATGTCAGAGTTCATTTATGACAGTAAAATTGTGTCCAGAATGATTGGAAGATTGGAAAACACTATAAGATTGCAATCAATAGAGTGCAAAACCTTGACTATACAAGGGTTGGATTCTCTAGAAAAAGAAATCATTACATATAAATATTCAAAGACTTTAGGGACAGCTTCATTAATACCCCTTTAAACATAATGTAATATGATTTACATGAAAATCTTAAATGGCATGTAGCCCTT
Organism: Platanus orientalis; assembly: GCA_025762735.1. NCBI lineage: Eukaryota > Viridiplantae > Streptophyta > Magnoliopsida > Proteales > Platanaceae > Platanus > Platanus orientalis. Next base: position 17,264 of record JAOXJP010007585.1, on the reverse strand, counting down.
GATTATTAAATCATGCCCTTTTATTTAGAATCAATTAGGGGATACCTTATAAGCATGACAAGTGGCTGTCATCCCCTTCATTTCATCATGCCACATCACATTTTCTCTGAATTTGGCAAGGGAACATGTGTCACTCTCTACCAAAGTCTCCCAAGCTAATCATGAAGCCTTACACATGTCACATTTTCCTTGTTTTTACCAACACATCACATTCATGTAAAGGGCCACAAAGCAGGGGTATACACTCCCCTGCTTACTTTATTTCCACACAAGCTTGTATTTCTACATTTTTTAATTATTTATAGCACTTATTTAATTTCTATTGTTTTTTATGAAAAAATCCACTAAAGGATAAGTCTAGCCCCCTGAAAAATTTTCACTTCAATTGGACTTCTCTAGTGGGGTCAAAATGGTAAAATAGTAGGCCACTGGTCTGTTGTTTTTTATTTTGACGCTTGGTTTTAAATTGTAAAAATCAAGCGTCAGCCTAAAACAAGAAAGAAGAAGATTAGGCGTCAGACCTGCCAAGATTTGTTTACAGACTTTGAGTGCCACCCATGAGACCCTAGGTCCATGATTGAGTGCAGAGAGCCTTTCTTCAAGGTTCATTCACTTTATGTGTTAGACAGTCAAGAAATGGATGGTTTGTGTCTTGATGCCTGATTTTACATTTCTGTATTGGCACCTGATTTTTTTACATTGTTGAAACCTGTGTATCCATCTTTGTCAATTGAGCAACACCTTTGGTTCTTAGACCCAAGATAAGTGTATACACACTAGAACAAGGGTCCCTTACATATGGAATTATATTTGGCCAAAGAATGGACTGATACCTGTCGAGACGCTTGATTTTCACACACTTGTTATTGTTCTGACCCCTGATTTTCACTTTACTGAAGATTAGGCATCAGGCCTGGAAGAATAAGCTCCAAGCCTATATATCCATCTTTTTTTCATTTTTATGCAACACCTTTAGGTTCTCAAACCCAAGACAGGTGTGTAAACATCATGTTGGTGGTCAACAATAATTCTTTTGTTTGGAATTGACACATGTGCGGGTCTTTCCAATTCGGATTATCAAAAGGGTTTCGGGTTTGGTAATGCATCTAGACCGAGGACTTTCACACTAAACAATGGCACCTAGTGCAAGCAATGTAAAGAAAATTTTCCTTAAAATTGAAAGTGCAAAATACAATGCTAGTTACAAGGATACATTCGACTGATAGATTAGCCGCTGCCTATCCTCTCGAAATGGGGAAGGCCTCATTGAATCTGATCCTTCAAATAAAAGCATATTATCCGCTACTCTTCTCTTGGAAGCACCTCATTGAATCTGGTTTCATGAACAAGTCAGATTAGCTGATACCCTTCTCTTTATAAGAACTTCATTGAATCCGGTTCTACAAACAACACAGATTGGCCGTTATCCTTCTCCTAAAAGAATCTCATTGAATCTAGGTTTACGGTGTAATCGAATCACTCAAGATAAGGGATTTGAGTCACCACAGAAGTTAACTACCACTAAGCTTAACCTAAAGCTACGACTATTGATAAGACGTAGAATCTGTTGATAATGATTAAGAGAGCTTTTACTATTCATTGTTTCTCTTTATCTATAGAAGTCTGTCTACGATGTTGTAGTTACTCCCCCACATTCGTTATCCAACCATTTTTTCGGTTTAAATCATGGACGACTTTATTCACTGACTAGGTCATGTGTCCTTAATGTGGTACTAGTGGGATCCTCCTTTGTGCTTCCTTCATATTCTACCCAGCGTGGCCTACCTACATAACAATCTTGCTTACATGTCGTTTCTTTCCACGTGTCTTCCTTTTACTGACGGATTTCAAATAAGTGCTAACAAATTCCCCCTGAATGTGTTTGGTTTGAATCCTAGCCAAACACGTGTTGATCTCCCACCATTTTTTAGTACGGGTACAATCATGTCAGCCGTCACCTATAAATGTGGTTTTCACTCCAATCAACGCCATTTCTTTCTGAGTCTCCTTCGTTCTAAAGTTCTTTCGTCTTCCCCTTTCTCTTCGTTGTTTCTTTGACCTTTGATTTTCTTTTTTATGGCCCGTGTGAAGCAAATTACACCCATTAGTGTTGAATCTGAGGGGGCTTCCTCTCCTACTAACCAATCAAAAGAAGGGGAACTCCTTGTTGTTGAGACAGAGATTGCCCTAGTTGTAGTAAGGCGATTGTGCATTTTAAGTGTGAGTGAGAATGCCATGTCTATGGTGGTCTTCATTGATCTCCCTTCAGATGGTGCTTCTTCAAGATCCAACATTTCCCGTTATGGCCTACATCCCACATTTTTTAAGGAGATGCCACCTCAAATGCCTCATTATTTCCCCATCAACCTTCACGGAGCTCCCCTGTTCTATTCAAAAGCCATTGACTGGGGCAAATTGGAAAGGAAGATCAAACTTGGCTCTTGGTATAAATCCAACCATTCCTGGGCTGATTAGTTGGATCGCATGTACTCGTAGAGGCAATAGAAGTGGGAGAAGCTTGGTCTCACCAGGGCCATCTTATCTTCTAAATCAGATATGCCCTTTAACTAGTCTCTTATTTCTGTGTTTTGGACTTTCTAGTCTCCTATTTTAAACTATTTCTTACTCCCAGAGGGTCCCATTTCGGTAACCTTAGCTGATGTTTATCATCTGCTTAACCTTCCTGTCGAAGGCGACATTGTTCTCCCTAACTTCTCTGATCCCTCTCGACCTTCTTTTCACTGTCCATCAAAATCCTCATGTTTGTCCTACACCACTTTTCTCACTCGTGAAATAGGTAAGCCTGTCAGCGAGGTCACATTCCAAGATGAATGTTCTTTTTACCTTTATTGGGTATGTAAATTTTTTGTTTGTTCATCCTCGAAGAGGATTACCTTAGGGTACACCTCTATCACCATAGCCTTGGTCTCTGACTGTCGATTGGCATTGGGCCCTTTTATTCTTACCATTCTTTATCGATCACTCTGGTCTTTGACTCGAGAAAGATTCTCAGCCTCAGTCAATGGACCATTATGGCTTCTCCAACTATGGATTTATGCCTATTTCCCTAACTTGTCTCTTATTCTGTTGAATTATCAAACTCAAGTTCCATTTTGCAATGCACAATATTGGCTCGAAGCTAGGTATCCTGAGTCTTCTTCCCCTACTTTTTATCAATGCATCGATATCATTCTCAATGCTCAAAGAATGCATTCTAACATTCATTTGCTCCCCTTTCGAGACTTAAAATTTGGTTCTGTCGAATATCTTGCATGGCAACCAAACTCTTCTCAATCAATATTCAAAGCCCTAAGGACCCGGGCCTCTTGTGTCTGCTCTCAAGACTTCTCTGTTTTCCATAAACCTGATAATGTCGAGGCTTATTATCCAAACATGTGTGCCCGACAATTTAGGCTTGTACAGTGCATCCCCACTCCCCCATCTTTACTTTGAATTATCATTGGGAAACATGCCATTCTAGTTCAAGAGAATTATTCATTGAAAAGATAGGTAAAAGTGATTATTCTCTTAGATTGCTCTATATCCCATCCTTTCGAGGGGTTTTAGAAACCACTCCCTCACTTGTTACTTGGTGGTTGAGCTTTCTAGAGAGCATTTGAGAGCCACTGAGTCAAATTAAAGGTCTACTATGCCCTCCTTATGAAGCTCCTCCGATAGCAGGTATATGATTTTACTTTTATTTTTTGTCATTCTTTTTGTTAGCTCTCGAGTTTCTTATTATAACAACTTTTTAGTTGCTCCTCTCCGTGCCTTTCCTGCGCTTCTAGCTCCCACTCATCCAGACAAGCAACCTGATATTGGTCTGAGGAAATCCAGATGCTAAGAGGACATCAAGACTTCGACCATGAAGGACATGCTTGATCAACAAAAGGTTGTTGTTCGATCTGTCAAATTTGAGCATCAATCCGAGGGAGAGGCTGATCTAGCGAGAAGGAAGTGGAAGGTTGTTGTCCTATCTACTAAAGACCAATTATGAAAGGAGCCTGAAAGGAAAGAAGAGTTACTAAAAAATACTAGGCTTGAACTCGAGGCTCTAAACCAAAAGAAAGTTAACGAAATTAAAGAACAAGCCAGGTTCGAGTTGGAAAAATGAACTAAAACATTAAATGATGATTTAACTCGTTCATGGGAGGAGAAACAGAAAGTTGCTAATGAAAAAAATAAAGAAGAGAAAAGGTTAAAAGTTGAGGAGAAGGAAAAAGAGAAAACAAGAAGAGAAGAAACAAAAGAAAGAAGAAATAAGGAAAAGTAAACAAAATTTTGTAAACCAAGAGACACAGATAGATGCAAAACAGGATCGAGAAAAAGAGATACAGAGAAAAACACAAGAAGAAAATGACAAGAGAGAGGCAGAGAGGAGAAAGAAAGAGGAAGATAGAAAGAAGAGAGAACAAGTTGAAAAAGAGAAGAGGGATAAAGAAGAGAGAAAGAAAGAAGAGTACAGAAAGAAGCAAGAAGAGAAAAAGAAAAGAACAAAGGAGGAGAAGGAGAAAAAGAAAAGAACAAACAAGGAGAAGGAGAAAAAGAAAAAAAGAAGAATGAGGAGAAAAGGAGAACAGAGGAAGAGGATGAGAAAAAGAAAATTAAAGAAAAGAAAAGAGAAAAGGAAGCAAAGAGAAGAAGAAAAGATGAGGAAAAAAAGAACACTGCAACTCGAGGTGGCTAAAAGAAGTGAACAAAGAGAGAAACAGGCGAAAGACGAGGAGCAGAGACTTGAGGAGGAAGCACGAAAGAAAGAAGAAGAGAATTAAAGGCAAGGCAAAACTATTATCAAGGAATATCAACCTAAAGCCTTAGGGCAGGCTACAGAGAATGAAGTACTTATCCCAGATCCTATTATAGGTCTTGTCCCTGACCAAGGGGAGATCAACGTCCTATCTCAAGACTATGACATTCCTCTTGCTGAGGGACTATCAACTGGGTTGATGAACTTGGATGCTCCTTCTGCCGATTTTCCTTCCTTAGTTCCAGATTCTTCTCAGAAAGCTACAATGAAGGGTTTTGCGAGTGCCTCACGCCATGCCCCAGTGATTGCAGCCTCGAAGGTTCCCATCGAGCATATTTCCTCAGGGTCATTACCAACAACTGTCATGGCCCAACCTTCCCAAGAGCTGCCTAGTCATTTAGCTCAACTTTTATCTCGGGCCAAGCTTTTTCACTTCTAGGGTAACAGGGGCCACGAGATCTTCTTCGCCTTCGTGTCCATCTCCTTTACCTTCGGATCAATTGCATTAGGCTCTGGTGATGCTTCGATCTTATTTCATAGCTGGACCATTGGTTGTACTCTTAAACCCAGCAATCAACTCTACATTTGTTAACTCCATTAATCTCCTGCTTTGACATCCCAGCTACTTACTATGTATCAGAGAGCTAGTCTTCATTTGGCCCTTTCTTCTTAGGGCGAGCCTCGTGAGCAACTTCAGTTAAGGCGTACCAAGGAGGTTCATGGGCAATAATTAAAGGTGTGATTGGATTCTCTATTGTCTTAACAGTCATCGACCATTGAGCATGCTTCCTTGTTGGTAGACAATATTAATTCTTAGATAGCTGAGATCGAGAGAGTCGAAGCCCATCTTCAAAAACTAAAAGAGAATCTTTGGCATTCTAGTGTAGAGCTCGAGAAAGTGATGGAGCCAGATTCTCTTCACCCTGAGAAAATTCCCTGCCTTGAAGGTGAACTTTTGACTTGTGAGGCAGAGCTTAAAGACTGTGACCAGGTCATTGATACCTAGTGGTCTTTATTGGCTTATGTTTTCTCTTGAAATTCTTTGACCAATCATTCTTTTATACTTTTGTTTTGGCCATCCTGTAATCTTTTTACATTTAATATTTTATATTAGTCACATTTTGTTCCCACATCGAGGGTTTGTACTTTTTTTGGTACTTTTCGTTGATACTTCGAACATGTTCTTGTCCTTCGATGTGCATTAATCTATAGGCGTTGCCATCTAATACTTTAGTTACTAGAAATGGTCATTCCCATGTTGGGGACCATTTACCTAGTTTAGGATCTTTCATCCCAATTGGCAAGATGACTTTTCATACCAATTCTCCTTCATGGAAGGATTTGGTTTTTACTCTTTTGTTATAAACTTTAACCATTTTCAGTTTTTGAGAAATAATAAAATTGAAGGTTTTGAGCTGTTTCTCCCTGAGGTCATCCATTTCAGACATCATGGCGTCTTAGTATTCAAGATGACTTAGTTGATTTTGGTTTGCCACTCTTAGGGACTATACTGTGATTTCTAGTGGCAGGATAGCATTGTGCCCATACACCAGTGCATAAGGCATAGTCCCTGTGCTTGATCTCTTAGATGTTCGATATGCCCAAACAGCATCAAACAACAATTCGTCTCAATTGGTAGCATTGGTGTCTCTCATTTTAAGTAGTTTATTTTTTATTATTTTGTTAGTTGTCTCTGCTTGTCCACTTGCCTGAGCATAATGTGGAGTTGAATTTATTATTTTGAACCCATAATCTTGGGTGAATTCTCATATTCGAGCCCCATTGAATATTAATCCTTGGTCGATAGTAATGGATTGGGGAATTTCAAATCGATGTATTATCATTTCCTTTATAAAATGTATTACATCCCTCTCGTTAACGTCTCAATATGGCTTACATTCCACCCATTTTGTAAAATAGTCTATAGTGACCAAAATGAAGCAATTTCTTTTTATCGAGGTCAACCTAACTTTTTCTATCATGTCGAGAGCCCATCCTCTGAATGGCCAAGGTTTTATGATAGAATGCAACTTATCTGCTGGTACTTCGGGGCACTGGGCCATGTTGTTGGCAAGCCTCACAACCTTAAGCATATCTGATGCAATCTTATACGATGTCTGGCCAAAAATATCTATATCGACGGATTAGCCATCTCATTTTTATGCCCGATTGGTGTGCACCACAGATTCCTTCGTGGACTTCTGCCATCGCAAGTTTGGCTTCATCAGTCCCTAAACATTTGAGCAACATACCATCAGCCCCTCACCTAAATAGCTCGGGAGGGTCACCCCAAAGTATGTATCCTCTAGCTTTGAGTTTCAAGGAATTATTTCCACCTCGACTGGGGTTTTGTAGGTATTGCCTGATTAGTTTTCTCCAGTCGTCTTGTTTTTCATTTCCATTATTGGAAGTGATGAAATCGATATTATGGACTTCTTCTAAAATGGAATTCTCACATCCAAACTACAGACTTGGTATGCTATTAGCCCCTTCATTGGGAATGCTACTCACATTATATCCTGAAGCAACTTGTGCCATCAAATTGGCTCTATGGTTAAGGCTTTGAGGTATACACTGTACTATGATATCATCGAATGTCTTTAACAACTGCTTAACTTTGTCTTGATAAGGTATTAGAGAAGGGCTTGTGCATTTATAATCTCTTGAAGTTTGGTTTATCACTAATTGTGAATCCCCTAAGACTTCAAGAGACTTTACTCCTAAACCATTTAGGATCAGTAATCCTTGAACCAAGGCCTCATATTCGGCCTGATTGTTGGTAAATTCTTCTTTCAATCTAAAGTTCAACTCTGTAACTGTTCCATTTGGAGAAATGATTATTACCCTTATACCTGATCCTTTGTTAGTCTTGGACCCATCAAAATACAGTTGCCAATGGGTAAGGGTAATGCAATTATCCTCGCTTTTTGTCTGAATGGACTGGCAAGGGTGATCAGACAGGAAGTCTGCTAAGGCTTGACCTTTTACCACTCTTTGTGAGACGTAGACAAGGTCAAACTCGAGGAGGGCAAACCTTCATTTTCTAATTCTACATTTTACCATTGGTCGTGACAACATGTATTTTACTACATCAGTTTAAGCCACAACATAAACAATGTGTGATAGAAGATAGTGTCTTAATTTCATTGACGTGAAGTACAATGTTAGATATAATTTTTTTATCATAGGATAATTACATTTAGCATTTTGCAAGACTCGACTTAAGTAGAACATAGACTGTTCGTGTCCCTCCTCGTTGTCTTGGGCCAATAGACTTACTATCGAATCCTCTGTAGCTTAAATGTATACTTAAGGGCTCATTTTTCCTTGGCGGCATCAACACTGGTGGTCTTGACAAATATTCTTTAATCTTCTCAAAGGCCTGTTGGTGCTCTTCTTTCCACTCAAATGTTTCATTCCCCTTCAATTGAAGTATGGATGAGAACACTTTTGTTTTTCCTACCACATTAGAAATAAAACGTTTGAGAAAATTGATTTGCCTAAGAAAATGTTGGACTTCTTTTTTTGTAGAAGGTGGCTGGGCTTGAATAATCACTTTGGCTTTGTTCTGGTCTATCTCGATCCCTCGATAATGTACCAAGAAGCCTAAAAAGTTTCCAGCACTTACTCCAAATGCACATTTCAAAGGGTTCATCTTTAATTGATGTTTTCTCATCCTGAGAAATTCTTTTTCCAAATTGAGTAGGTGGTTATCGAAATCCTGGGATTTCACTACCACGTCATTAATATATACTTCCATAAATTTTATAATCATGTCGTGGAAAATGTAATTCATGGCCTGTTGGTAAGTTGCCCTAGCGTTTTTTAGGCCAAAAGGTATAACTACCCACTCAAACATACCTATTGATCCCGGACATCAAAAGGTTGTTTTATGAATGTCCTTTTCATCGATAAAAATCTAGTTATAACCAGAATGTCCATCCATAAAGGATAGTATTCAATGTCTCACTGCTCCATAGACTAACAAGTCAGCTATGGGCATGGGGTATTCATCTTTAGGAGTGGTCGTATTAAGGTTTCTAAAGTTAATGCATATTCTAAGTTTACTGTTCTTTTTTACAACTGGTACTATGTTCGAGAACCATTCGACATACCTAGTAGGACAAATGAATCATGCCACTAGCAATCTTTCAATTTCCTCTTTGACCTTCAAGATTACCTCGTTGGTCATTCGTCGAGGTGCCTATCGAAAGGGAAGGTAACCATCTTTTGTAGGCAGTCGATGTTCGACAAGTCTTCTGTCCAACCAGGGCATTTCTGAGTACTCCCAGGTAAAACAATCTCTGTATTGCCTTAAGATGCTCGTGATCTACTCAAATTCTAACTCCTCAAGTTTGGTACTAGCGTACGTTACTCATGGGTCTTCTGTGGTACCCAAGTTGACTTCCCTTAATTCATCTTGTACTTCGGCCTTTAAATCATCCAACTTGGCTAGGGCCGTTCTTAGCTAGTCAACTTCTATGGCTTCATGCTCATAGGGTAACTTTTGTGTATTACATTCAGCAAGGTACGTCTCAACTTTTTTCTCTATCAAATACCCTGACAGTTTTTTCAAGGCCATTTATGTGGCCCCTTGTCTTTCTTTATTTAGATTAGTCATTTGACTCCTGTTTGCTTTTCGGGCTCGATTCCTTTAGCCCTATTATAGCATCAGGGTCAATCAGCTCTCTACATAATTCATTGAACTCCTAACTAATCGAGGTCTCCTCCTCTCAATTCTTCTGTACGGTAACCTCAGTTGGTTTTCCTTCGCTATCTTGTCCGACTAACTTGATTGTGCCAACATTGTCATTATAGAGATGGGTCTCAACATTGTTTACTGAGGCCATAAATGGTTTTTGATCTGCATGTATGACTTCTACACAATTACTATCATTCCAAAATAGTAACAATTAGTGTAAAGATGATGGGACACACCAGTTTAAGTGTATCCAATCTCTTCCCAATAGTGCATTATAATTTGAAGTGGCATCAACCATAAAGAAAGTAGTCATTTGTGTTTGATTCCCTACTCATAACTCAAGTGGAAGGACCCCTTTGGTCCGGGTAGCGTTTCTTGAGAAACCATAAACAAACACATCTGTTGGCACCAGGTCGCTATCAACCTTCAATAATTTTCTCATCATTGACAATGGGAGGATGTTAACAACTGCCCCATTGTAGATTAATACTTTATTGACAGGTCGACCCTTTATGTGTACCTTTATGTACAAGAGCTTTAAATGTTGGGTTATATTTCTCAAGGGCTTATGAAAAATAAGCTTATCTATGTTCTTGTCTACCTTTGTTCTGCATTCGTCTTCCTTCGGTGCACTTTCCTCTAATTCTATAGCCGTCAATTTCTCTGAGATAACATCCCAAAGTTCCTTTTCCATCTCAAAAACTTGGTCCTAGTGGGCTTTGAACTCAGCGGGCAGTGTGAGAATCATATTACAGTCAACCTCCCTCTTGGGGTGACTACCAAAATAGATATTGGCCATATTGTTCTTGTCGACAGAGAGATTATCCGTTATCGATTTTGATGGTGTAAAGGTTTTAGCAAATAATCCCTCCTTCACAAAATTGAGGAAATCATCCTCATCTGATGGTAATTCTGCCATGTCTGCCTAGCTCTTACGTTGTTGCTGCTGTTTCTTTCCTTATTTGTTCTAGATTTTTGTCGAGATATCTGGCAACTTGTCTTGCTGGGCCTTCTTAGGTTTTCTTGGCTTTCGGCCAATGAGTACTTGTATTGATCTGGGTTCCTAGTTGTCGTTGACATTGAGGATAGGATAGTATCCTCTTTCCAGCTTTTCATGCTCTCTTCTACTTGATTCGCCGTTAGATGACATGTCAAAATAACAATCGGGTTTAGTGTGTTTGACTGCCTGAAGCTGGATAATCTCTTCCTGTCTACCCTGTTGTAAACCTGATTCTTGACTTTGAACCTAATACAGGTTTCCTTTTCGAGCTAAGGCTTGTTGCCTCAACCATCTCCTTTTCTGAGCCCTGGTCATCGAGGGGAAGTTAGGATTATACCTGTACTTGTATATTGGGAAGTATTTGTTATACTGCCTGTTAACAGGTGCGGTCACTTCTACCCACCTATCAATTTCTCCAGTAGGTGGTTTAATTATCCTTGAGGGTTATGATGCCTCTCGTGGTTGCTCAACCCCCATCCAGGGTTTATTTATGTACTGACCCCTTTCTCTTGCCCATTTGTTGGGTCGCCAATCATTGGCGCGAGGAGCTTGGAAAGGGATTCTTGCACTTGGGTGTGCTTTCCTCTTCTGAGCTGGCTCCACTAGTAGGGGCTTCGTCCTCCCTTTTTGCAGCCATGGCCGTATGATTGGCCATTATCTTACCGCATCTATTGCAGAGGAAGAAGTCGTCCTCTTCGACCACAGTCTTCCCATTATTTTTTTTATCGAGCTGTAACTCTCACGTCTTTTTGTTAAAGTCTTCAAATGGTTTTTTCTCGCGTTCGGCCATATTTGTTGCCCTGTTAACAATTGAAGGCTTCGATCGTGGTCCTGCACAATGCACAACTTTAGTAAATCCCACATTTTTACTCATTTTTATGGCATTTTGTGATTTCTTTTCCCTTATCCAATTTATCGTTATCATATCGACATCTACCAATTTTGGGAAGGGTTGGTGTCTACTTCCATAGCCTCGGTTTTTTCTGGAAATCGAAACAATTTTCTGTTAATCCTTTCTTATATAATATTTCGAAACACTATACACTTATTAGTCGGGTGTGTAAAAGAGTTATGCCATTTGCAATAATCCTTCACACGTAGCTCCTCGTGTGTGGGGATTTTGTGCCTCCCAACTAACTTGATCTGTTTAGCCTCGAGTAACATGTCAAATATCTGGTCGGCCTTCAGATCAAAGGAATAGGTTTTTATTGGAGCATGCAGTTTATTTGACTCTTGTGTCTGGCTATCTTTTCTAGACGGAGCCTCACATGTGAATGGTCTGTTTCCTACAAATTCTACTAGGTCAACTTCATAGTTAGGGTCCTGATAATAGGTCCCATATGATGAATTTTGACGTTGATTCTTTTCTCGGATAATGTTTTCATAACAAGTTGCTCTCTTTGAAACTTGAATATATCAAAGAAGGTCATTCCCTCGAATATCTTCCTAAGCTCAAAATCAAGTCTGTCCTGGGCGAGTTTTATAAACTCAACCTCGGGTAGGCCACTAAGGCACCTTAACTTGGCTCTTTTAAACCTCATAATGAATTGCTCAACCATTTCTCCTAGTTGTTGCCTTAACCTGGCTAAGCCAGCCATCGAAACCCTAATATCTGCTCGAGCAAAGTGGGATTGAAATTTTTCCTCCATTTCTTCCCAACTTCTTATCGAGTTAGGTGGGATGTTAGTGTACCAAGTGAATGCTTGTCCTATAAGGGAATTGGGAAATAGTCTCAATTTGTAATATCCTAAGTTGGAAAATTCTCCATATTGTGTGGTAAATCAACTTATGTATTTCATGGCCATTTTACTATATTCCCCTAAAAAAGTAGTGAAGTCAAGTATTTTATACCCTCAAGGGAACTTCTAGTCCCTGTTGATTTGCTCAGTGTAGGGTTTTCTATATGCTGGACGTGCACCTCGTCGAAGGCCAGGTCCATACAACTCCTCGAGAACTCTTATAACTTGTTTTCTAGGGTTCTGGGCGTACCCTTGTGGGACAACACCATATGGTCATTATGGGTCTGGATAAGCCCTTTGGTGATTTGGAGGTTGTGCTTGGTATCCCATATCCATGCCAATGAAGTCCTCGTTGTTGGAGTGGGTTTTTCCCAATAGTTTGGTAGGTTTTGCCCCCGTGGTACAGTCAGTTTACCCAGCATATCCATTAGCATTTCGCCTATGGAATGGGTTTTCTCAGTAACTGGGTGGCTCTTGCCTTCTAGGAAGTGGAGGTCATGTGCCCGCGTGCCCATGTGGACGGCCATTATACCCAAATTGGTCATTCCAGTGAGGTCGTTGGAGGTTGGGACCATGATAGCTAGCTCGAGCACTATATTGGTCATGTCCCCTGACTTGGGGACCCCAATGTTCTTGTCTAGGTACCTCATTGGTCTCGAGCATCAGGTTTTCATGTACCTCGATCCCTTTAGGATCCAGTTGAACATTGGTCCTTACAGGATATCCCATGGGGCCTTGATTCCCTAATTCTGGCCCTCTTGTGGGTGCTCGAATGGGTTCCTGCTGGGCTTGCTCAGGGAAAACTTTGACTTGAGGCTCATCAGGGTATCCGAGAGGTCTCTCGTGCCCCCCAAGCATATTCGAGGATTCTGGGATATCTGTTCTGTCAGTCATTCCTCTGTCGCTAGTGCCTAAGTTCTGACTGGCTTGAACATTTTCTACCAAAGCCTAGAGTATTTTAGTAGGACATCTCCTAAAATACCTGGCATGATTTGGAATTCTTTTTCCATTCTCTCAATAAGGTCATCGAGTTTAGTCTTTATATTGTGAGATAACTCACATGTTTCATCACCATTGATTGGTCATTTGTCTCATCGAGGTGCCATTTATGGCTTCGAGTACACAATAAATACTTTGAAATCCTCCCACTGTGGTCGCCAATTTGTTGGTGGTCAATAATAATTCTTTTGTTTGAAACCAACATGTGTGCAGGTCTTTCCAAGTTGGATTATCAAAAGGGTTTCGAGTTTGGTAATATGCCTCTAGACTAAGGACTTTCACACTAAACAATGACACCCAGTGCAAGCAATATAAAAAAAATTCCTTAAAATTGAAAGTACAAAATACAATGCTAGTTACAGGGATACCTTCAACTGACAGATTAGCCGCTGCCTATCCTCTTGAAATGGGAAAAGCCTCATTGAATCTTATCCTTCAAATAAAAACAGATTATCCACTACTCTTCTCCTGGAAGCACCTCGTTGAATCTGGTTTCGTGAACAAGTCAGATTAAATGATGCTCTTTTCTCTAAAAGAACTTCGTTGAATCTGGTTCTATGAACAACATAGATTGGCTGTTGTCCTTCTCCTAGAAGAATCTCGTTGAATCTGGGTCTGCGGTGTAATCAAATCACTCGAGATAAGGGATTCGAGTCACCACAGAAGTTAACTACCGCAAAGCCTAACCTAAAGCTACGTTTACTGATAAGATGTAGAATCTGTTGATAATGATTGAGAGATCTTTCGCTATTCACTGTTTATCTTTATTTATAGAAGTTTGTCCACGATGCTGCAGTTACTCCTTCACGTTCATTATCCAACCATTTTTTTGGTTTAAATCGTGGACCACTTTGTTCACTGACTAGGTCATTTGTCCTTAACGTGGTACTAGTGGGACCCTCCTTTGCGTTGCCTTCATATTCTATCCAGTGTGGCCTACTTGCGTAACAATCTTGCTTATATGTTTTTTCTTTCCACGTGTCTTCCTTTTACTGGCAGATTTCAAATATGTGCTAACACATCAATACTAAGGTCCCCTGGTGGTTCCTACACCACTGTTCTGAGCTCTATTTTTAAAATTTGATAACGATCAAGCATTGAGCCCGATGAAAATCCAGCATTAGGCTAAGATCAGGCATCAAACCCTGATTTCACCTGTTTCCTGATTTCACCTGTTTAAAACCCACTCTTATGTTTTCGGAAATTGATTAATTATGGGCATTTGTTATGAACATATCACCTGTTAAGTTTAATTACACGGTAGTAGAATTCATGATAATCTTGTTTTGTTTCTTTTTATACATGGCACTATGTAGCATGTTACTTTAGATTGAATGCATGTATGTTGTATGGCTCCTTGATTGTTGCTCATGTGTATCAATGTACTTAGGATAGGTTTCGTTTTTCACTTGACTCTTTCCTTCAATTGATTTCAAGTATATACTCCATCTTGGCTACTTGATATGCATGCATATGTATAAATGGATGATGTGCATGACAAGGAGGACTGCCCACTGTGAGTATCCGTTACATTTGCATGCTCTAAGGCCCCTTATAAGACATTGGTTAGAACCACAGAGGCCTGAAACAGATTAATAAAGGCTGCCAGGAGTTCTGAATTTTATACACAGTAAAAATCAGGCGTCAGACTTATGAAAATCAGGTGTTGAGCACCTAGTGACCTATAATGGGTCTTTGGGGCCCACATTTCTCCTCTAAGTCATATTATAACAATCTGTACAGGGTTTCATGCATGTTGAGAACCTTGAGTGACTAAAAAAAACACCCATGACTAGCCTTCGATACATGACTGAACACATGCACAGGCTGTTGAAGTTCCAACCCCCAGCATGATAAAAATCATGTGTTAGGCCTAGCAAAAATCAAGCGTTAGGTTTATAAAACTAGGCCTTGAGTACCCTATGGCCTGTGATGGGTCCATTAAGTTCAGCTCCCTCTTCTGATCCACATCATAGTGCTTCATGATGAAAAAGCCCAAAAAAGGGCCAAATGTGGACATATTTTTTCCTCTCAAGACCAACTTAGTATGCCATAGTCCCGGCCCATCTTTGATAATTTGTTTACATGCTCTCGCAATGTGGAGTACTATGTTAGTATGCTTAATGGACTAAAATGAACCCTCTTCAACTCATTTTCACAATCAGATATATTTGACTACCAACTTGCATACACACACAACCTCATGAGAATCATATGTAACTTGATACTGATAAAATCATAAGAACATGAACCACATAAGATTTGGTATGTATGTAGTTTGAGACTATCTCTTAACTACAACTACAATAATAGTACAACACAAGGATCCCAAAGACCAACTATTTCACATCTGGAGTTCACGTTTCCCTATGACAAGTAACAACATATATATGAAGCCACCCTAAAAATGTGAGTGTGTTGGGTGCCTAATACCTTCCCCAACCTTAACAAAACAACTTGCATGAATCTTTGAAGACTTGGATATAATATAATTAATTAATTAAATATTAGGCAAGTCCCAACTCTAGCTAAATGCTTAAGACTACCATCTCCTATAGCAAAAAATAATGCTAGCTTATTTAATTATCTAGAAAAAAACAAATAATAAAATAAAAAATATGGAAAGAAAAATTCCTTGATCAAGCAAGGAAAAAAGTACCTCTAAAAGCAATCATCACAGCCCCAATATGTTATGTCATGTTTATTGCAATCAAAGAAGATTTGTGAAAGGAGTGATAAAAAATAAGGATCTATTTTGTGGGGACAAAAGGAAAATGAGAAAAAAAAAATGGATAAAGTGGGAAACTCTAAAGAAAAATGAGAGAGATAAGGGACTTGGCTTTAGAGATTTATAGGCTTTTAATAAAACAACGCTAGCCAAACAAGCTTGGAGAATAATACAAAACCCTAATGCTTTATAGATAAAAGTCTTAAAATCAAATTATTACCCACAAACAAGCTTTTTGGAATCTAAGTGCAAAAATAATAGTTCTTGATAATGGTAGAGTATAATTAGAGGGACGGGGTACTTGAAAAAGGCATAAGATGGGAAATGGGTAATGACCAAAATAAATAAATTTTGAGAAGACCCATAAATTCCAACAATAGAAAAGTTTAAAATCAAATTAATTATACTTGAAAACAATATTATTATGTGAAAGACAAATAATAATTAGGAATTTGATATTGATAAACTTCGAGGAGAGGTAACAAGAATATATATATATATATAGGAATGTACCTGATGATAAAATTATATGGCATAATACTAAGAATGGAATATATAAATTAAATCAGGGTACTATTTACAAACAACACAATAAGGAATAAATAATAATAATCAATAGGATCAACAAGAAAGTACTAATGTTATGAGTAATAGTAATAATAGAAAAAATATAATAAATAGAAATATGTTAAATGAAAGTTATTTTTAAGATAATACTGTTAGAAATAATTATGAAGAAGGCAACATTAACCAAAATATCTATACTCCAAAATGATTTAATAAATAATAATAATGAAGTCAATAGTAATAATCAAAATACCAGAATTAACCAAAGTAACTCTAATGGTAATCTAAATGGAAAATGCCATGGAATCTAAACACACCCCATAAAATAAAAATCTTTATTTGAAAAGCTTGTCATGATGCCCTTCTTAAGAAAACAAATTTAATCAAAAGATGCATTAATATAGATCCAATAACTCATATACGTAAAAATGAGAATGTGACACTTATACATGAACTGATTACATGTCTAGAAGTAAGGAAATTTTGTTTTGCTTCTCCTTTATATTTAAGAATAGATGTAGTAGATGAGAAATTCAGAAATTGTGATTGGATGAAAATTTGGTTAATGTTACCAAATATGAAAAATAGGGATTTAAAATGGTTTTGTAAGTATGTAGCTGTTATCTATTGGTACGTGTGGAAAGCAAGAATTTGATGATCTAAGAGAATTACAGGTCGATTTGGTGACCATTCTCTGGATTCTCTTCCAGAATCAAGAAAAGGGATTCTAGAGATTCTTCATTTTTTGGAGTCATTCTCTAACTAGATGAACATTTGGCAAC
>JAOXJP010007574.1:0-17995 GCA_025762735.1 Platanus orientalis | reverse complement strand
CTCTCTCTCTCTCTCTCTCTCTCTCTCTCTCTCTATATATATATATATATATATATATATATATATATATAGGAGCGAGAAGATGGACATAAGGATTAATATAAAGATAGGGGATATGCTCTTTAACATTTGCCTTTCGAAGATTGGAAGCTCCATCAGGCGAAGGAAGAGTGGATATTTTAGAAAGAAGAAGAAGACGACAGGAAAAACACAAATTAGGTGAGAGAGATTATTGATTCAATCATAAACCTCATGAAAGACGGCTGTTAAATGTCAGTCTTCAGCTGCTAATGAACCCCGTATGAGATCCCAACTTTGATTTATAAAGGTTTTCTAGGGAATGCCTAGGGCAACAATTGCTTAGAGAAATATGTGTTCCATGGAAGAAAGGTGAGGAGCACACAAAAAAATTGGTTACTGTAGAGACCTCATTCATCTCCATTCTTCTAGCAAAGAAGATGAAGCCCCAAGCAATAGCTTGTCCCTAAATCCTAAAATCATCTTTCAAAATCAGTAGGTAACCAAATGGGATTATGGATTCTCATAATTAATCTGATTCCAAAATCCAATTATGGGAATCCAAAATCAGAATCAATAATCGGATTCCAAAATTCGAACCAAACACCCCCTTAATTACATTGGTTTTGGTCTACATCTTCCAACCCAACATAACCCATTGCACCCCTAACGCCTACTCAACTGGTTATATTTAAAAAGAAAACTTGATAAAATCAATTCAAAATCTCCGACATATTAAATTGATAAATCTAGAATCAGGGGGGGAGGGGGGATTTCAGGAATGTTTTATTTTGAATATTAAAAGTGACTCAGTTCGTCACAGAGATTTCGGGAGTGTTACATTTAAAAAAAAAGTAAAAGTGCCTCAATTCAACAATCCAGCTTTTATTTTCTTTTTTGGTAATAGTAAAATATATAATAATAAGAAACTTAATCTAGGGCAGCACGCAAACAAATACAGGAGTCCAAAAGCAAAGTTTCCTCTAACCAATCTGAAGGGGAGTGGTCCCATTCCAACTTATTAACAAACCTAGTAGGAATGGAAGCCAAGTTATGGGCTGAAGAGTTTGTATTTCTCCTCACCCACGAATAGGAAATGCTACTAAATATGTTGGCCAACATCTTGCAATCCTTTACAATACATTTAATATACCAATCACAAGATTCCAAATTGTTCTTGAGGGAATTGATGGCATCAACGCAATCGCCCTTCAAGACAATATCATTTACCCTAAGTCAAGGGCTTTGAGAAGACCCACTATCATGCATTAAGCAACATGAGTTGGTGGAAAAAAAGAACATGACTCCACCAAGGCAAATAAGAAGTGTACCTCTTCATCACGAACAATAACCCCATCACCCGTGGTCTGATTGTGAGGAAGGAAGGAAGCATCAAAATTTATCTTTATTTAGCCCACCGGGGGAGGAGTCCAAAAAGAAGTTAGAGCCACTACAACCCCCACCTTTAAACCCTCAAATGCTACTTTAGATTCTTTTAAGAGCCTACAAGAAATTGAAAGAATCGTAAACATATCAAGGCCTTTCCTTTCAAAATGATAAGTATTACGGGCCTTCCAAATGTTCCATATGAGAATAGCAATAAAATAAATTGTTTCAATTCTTTCCAAATTTTGAATTGAAACTTACATTGAAAAAATCCATAAACCACAAAGAGAGAGGCATTTACATTATGCATAGTTCTAATAGATAAGTGAGAAGAAAACCAAATTTTTGCAATATAATCACAAAATAAAAGGCAATGGTCAGTCAACTTAATCTTAGAATTGCAAGAATGATCAACATCAATCATTCTTTTTTTTTGCAAGCTTTCTAAACAAAATGTTTTATTTTTTGGGGGCATGGTAGGCTCCATAATTTATTCCAAGAGAACTGAGGATCAAGGGTGGTTAGGGGAGGGGATGAGAGCTGTGGAGAAATTTAATGGATAGGAAATAAGCGCATTTAACCGTAAAATTACCATCTCTATCAAAGTGCCAAATTTGTTCATCATTATGGGGATTGATGCCAAGGGGAAGTTTTAATTATGTTTTCCATCTTCAAGAATACGTAAGAAGATATGGGGTATAGGTTCCATTGTCTAGTCTCATCATCAATAATATCACAGGCATTATAAGAAGACAAAGGGGCATTGATAGATAAGACTTTGAAAGATTTAGAATTGGCTATTCCTGGATCCTCCCAAAGATTTATAGAGGCCCCATTGCCAACTTGCCATCTAAAACCTTTCCTTAAAAAGTTCTTTCCTTTTGAATACTTTTTCAAGCCCAAGAGAGTTATTTGGAGACTTTAAGGCAAGAAAATAAACTCAAAGGAAGTAGAGAGATTTAAGGAGGCATACCTAAAGGGCACCAAGATTTTGAAGAATATGTCAAGCTTGCGTAGTAAGAAAGCTCTGATTAAAGGCAAGCAGATCTCTAAAACCCTAACCCTCGTCCTTTTACATTTTTTAAGGTATTTCAACAAATCCAATTGATTTTTCTCTTAGTGTCATCACTTCCACACTAAAATTTCCTTTGAGAGGTATTAAGGGCATTACAAAAAAAAAATTTAATCATGAAGCATGACATAGCATAGAAGGGGATCACTAAGACCAAAGATTTTAAAATGATTTCTTTGTCAGCTTGTGATAGGAATTTTTTACTTCCACCTTTGGTCCTACTGCTAGCCCTTTCATTTATGAATGCCAAAACGTTAGCTTTACTTCTACCTATCATGGATGGCAAGCCAAGATAATTTCCTAGATTAAAAAATTACTTGATGTGGAATGGGTTAAGGACAATTCTTTAATCTGTCTAGGGGTGTTAGTGCTAAAAAAGAGATCAAACATTGCATGATTTATAGTTTAACCAGACGTCAGGCTGAAGACATCATTAAGGATATTCGAGATAACATCAACACCTCTCATATTAATAGAAGAGAAGTTATAGCAATCATCAGCAAAAAGAAGATGGGTAATGGGAGGGTTATTGGGCTTTAGGTGGATTCCGAGTAAGATTTTGATTCTTTCTTTAGCTTTGAGACAAGCAGAGAATGTCGCGTCCCGAAACCTATAGTAGAGCCATAAATTTCGCCACGTGACAATAACACATCACTTCTTTTTTCATTCATTCTTAACCTGTATAAATTTTTCACTTTCTTTACATTCATACGCAGCGGAATAATAGATCGATCACTTTCCAATAATTACATAATTAATCACATTCACATAAACCTGACCTATATAAAATCCCATAACTCATAAACTATAATCTTGTAAATAATCCATAAAGATTGCCTAACATTCTCATTCAATTAAATAAATAGTCTGACATAATCAAATCCGTCAACTAAAATCAAATACTAAAAAATTATAACTTATTACATTCCTTAAAATTTAAACTGAAATAATTATATTAAAGTAAATAAAGTTTTTAATTCAAATAACTAAAGTAAACAAGTGTCCGGTCTCTAGCTGTCTTTATCTGGAACCGCTACTCTACGATCTAGTCATCATTTGTGGTGTCAGATTGTGGTAAGTTTGATAAACTTAGCAAAAAAAATAGTAAACTATGAAAATAGTGGATCAAGTCTTAGCACGATTTCATAAATTAAATATATAATTTTTTATTTACAATTAAATATGTATAACAGCTCATAAATCAATCTTATACATTACTGAATATTTAATAAAAATTATAGTTTCATGTATAGAATAGAAGTCAATGACAACATATATATTTACAGAACGGAACGGATCAAATCATATTTCATATGATAGCCAGAACGGAATAGAACATAACATAACATATATTTCCATCACATCTTACTTATATGTTTGATTTTAGTTGGTTTAAAGTATTTCATTGCATTGTGTTATCTCTTTATATTTCTATATATGACTTATGAAGGATGTCTTATGATGATATAGTCCCAAAAGTGGGGCTGAACTAAGAAGAGCTCCAAGATCTTGCCAAAAGCTCATTGGAACAGGGGTGCTTTGGAGCCGAAAATAGGATTAAAAAAAAGCCCAAATTCAGCTATTTTGGAGCAACTAAATCTAAGGCTATGTTTTTGCCTTTTTTTTAGCCCAATTCAACTCCTAAAGCCTCCCCTAGCCCAATTTTGATGCAATTCTTCTACATATCATGTCATGACCTGAATTCCTAGGCCTTGATGTGGGTTGGGTTTGGATTCATGACTTGGAATGACCCGTCTCTAACCCGTTTTTCATAACAGAGAGACCTACGAGCTCGGAGTGTGTCATCAACCATCTTACCTATTTATTTCACTTTATATATAAATTGATTACCTATTCATTTCACATCCATTTAAGTCACTTCCAAACCAATCACATTGTAGCAGAATAATAATTGCAATCATAATCCAAAGTAAGTGCAACAGAAATAATAAGATGACACCAAAATACAATATCCTAATAACCAAGTAAAGGGCCTCAACATGCCTATAATAAAATGTATACAATCTCACCCACGAAGGGGCCTATCTAAAAAATCCAAAATGTAAACCCAACCCTTATCCAAAAAAAATAAAACTAGAATAAACTAGTCAAATGATCATCTCTATTGTAACGATCCACATTTTTACTTAAAGGGTAAAATGTAATTTTACTCTTATAAGGGTAAAATTATCATTTCACATGTTTAAACATATCATAAAATGGTTTAGAAACCCTTCGGACCAAGTTCGAGTGTAAGACTTAAGTTGAGCCTCAAACTTGTCAAGTTTGAAAGTTATCCTCATTTTGCATTTAAGGTAACTTTGAGGGTCCATTGACACCAATTTTGAGAGAATTTGAGGCCATTCCATTCATTTCTAGAAATTTATAGGATTTTATTTTCTAAAAAAATAAACAGTGTGCAATTATGAGTTTCCTAGGAGAAGTTATGCAAATTCTCCTACAAGGTGTCTATGCTGACAAGCTTACGTATTTGGAAAAATTTTCTGAGCTCACTGACACTAATCTTGAGTTAACTAAGATATGAGCCATACCATTTTAGAAATGACTTTAAGTCTAGTTTTCAACCCAATAAATGGAGATTAATTTCAAGTTTTATAGAGAAAGTTATAAGCATTTTAGTGCAAGGGGTAAAATTAGGAAAAACCCATTTAGATCAATCCAAACTTTTTAGCTTGATCCAACTTATTTGGATCAATCCAAGATCAATCCAAGGCCTCTCAGGTTACAGAAAACTACACAAAAAGTGTTGGATCGATTTAAAATCGATCCAAATGCCTAAAATACAATTTTTTTAAGGAAATTTTGATTTTTCTTCATCTTAGGGAGCATGGGACCCCCAACTCGACCCAATACTCTTTACTAAGATAAAAAGAAAACCCATAATGTTCTCATTTACGCCAAGAGAGAAAGAATTAGAGAGTTTTATAGGGTTTGGGAGCTAAGTGTGGGAGTTCTTCCCCAAATTGGGTAAGTTTCACTCCCAACTCTAAAAATCTTCAAGGTCAGTTCATTTTCTTCATAAATATTCATGTTTAATCTAATTTACACTAGTTCTATATTATTTTACAAAGAATAGAAGAAAAGGAAGGAAAGTTTTTCTTCAAAATCTTCTTGAAAAGTAGTGAAAGAAGCTTGGGTAACTAGTTATACAAAACTTACTCCGTTTTTTGTTTATTTTAGGTTCTTATAAGTTTTGTAGTGGTGAAATCTTTATTCTATATATGTTTTCTCATATGTTCATGAAGCCATTTTCTAGGACCTTAGAAACTCCAACTCTTTTGATGATTTATGATGAGATCTTGCCATATTATGTTAAAATCTTAAAAATCATCTAATTTGCAAGAAAAAGTGGTTTTGACATCATATGTATATATATATATTTCTTTAAGATGTTGGATGTCTTTGGATTCCATGCATGAGCCTAATGTCTTCCATAATAAATCATCTCAAATATATGTTGGCTTATGGTAATTTGTGATGCTCTATTGAGTTCATATGCTAGTTCATTAGTTCTTGCACTCTACATGTTTGATAAATTGTCTCATAATGTTTCTCTTACTATATGCATGTTTCTTGGATGCCTTTTGATGATACTAATGAATGCCTATAATAATAGTTCTTTTTTTTATTACTAAGTTAACGAATGTAACATGTGAATAATTTATGTTCTTATATTATGATCAAAGAATGTTTATATAGTGATAAGAGAAAATAAGTTGGTCATGAACAAATGAGAAGTGAAATGGAAAAAAAAAATCAAAGAAACATAACAGGAGATAAGTAAAAATGTTAAGATGTAAAGGTCAAGATCTAAATGTGAAGATCAAGAGGTCAAGTTCTAAATGTTAAAAGATAAAGTCAAGATATAGTCAAGATTCTACCATTGGAGATAAATACAATGTACAACTTTATATCAAGGTCCTGCCGTTATGGATAAATACAATATGCAACTTTCTATCAAGGTCCTTCAACTAGGGATATAATACAATGTGTCAAGGTGAACAAAAGTATAAGAAAAGTATAAAGTAAGTGAAATAAGAGTGTAAGCAAGTGAATCCAAGTGTGTATAAAGTGTAAGGTAAGTGAAAGAAAAAGATATGCAAGAGTAAGAAAATGATACCAAGTATTTAAGTGAGCATGTTACTTCTAGCATGAGTTATGTTGCACTTTCATGAGCTTCTCACTTGGGTTTTTCTACGTCGTTTACAAGCATAGAATCACTTGATTTAACACCAATGGTATGCTAGTTTGGGTCCTTCATGAGTTAGGTTGCATGGATACTTTCTATATACGTCATAAACATGTAGTAGTAGTTTTACTATATAAAAACATAGATTTAACACTTGATTTTGGATGTGAGAATGTGATATGATAAACCTATATGGGAATATGTCATTTTGGGCCAAGAGACCCCTAAATGGGTCGGTCCTTGTGACCTTTATATATGCATATGATCTTTATGACCCTGGAGACCCCAATGTGGGTTGCTCCTTCATGGACCCATAGACCCTTATGTGGGTTGCCCTTCTTAGGCGTGGAGGCCCCTATGTGGGTAGTCCTTCTTGGTCGTGGAGATCCTTATGTGGGTTGTCTTTCTTAGGTATAGAGACCCCTATGCTGGTTGCCCTTCTTGGGCATGGAGACTCCTATGTGGGTTGCCTTCTTAGGTGTAGAAACCCTTACAACAGTTATGTGATATGATGTGTCAAAAACCCTTGTATAGATTATGTGATGTGTTGTGTCAGAGGCCCTTACCTGAGTTATATGATGTATTGTGTCGAAGGCCCTTACCTAGGTTATGTGATGTGTTGTGTCAAAGGCACTTACCTGGGTTATGTGATGTGTTGTGTCAGAGGCCCTTACATTAGTTATGAGATATGTTGCGTCGAAAACTCTTACCTGAGTTATGTGATGTGTTATGTCAGAGACCCTTACATGGGTTATGTGATGTGTTGTGTTGTGTCGAAGACCCTTTTATGGTTTATATGTGTTATGCTAGGTCGAAGACCGCATATGGTTTATGTGATTTACTTTGTCGAAGACTTTATATTGCTTATATGATACGCTATGACGGAGACCCTTATGTGGGTTATGTAATATAATGTGTAGGAAGCCTTGTACTGTTCTATGATATTTTATATTTGAGACCCTTACGTGGGTTATGTGTTGGATTGTTGAAAACATTTCATGATTTATACACTTAGATATGTTATGTGGTAAGATACTATTGTGAAACACATGTCATGTGACATATAAGTTCCTAAACTATATAAAATCAATATAAATGTATGACGATTCTTCCATTGGGGTACAACTCAATTATAAAATAGATAAATGATAAGTGTTAAAAGACAAATGAAAAGTGATAAGTAAATACTAGGATAAGGACAATGAAAAATAATAAGTGATATATAAAAATATGATGAATGGTAAGTAATCTATGATGAGTAATAAGTAAGATTACGAATGATAAATACTAAGGTAATTGTAGACTTGTTGAATATAAAAGTACAAGGTCATATGTCTCATTATACAAATGTGTTGTTATACTTAATTATTGCTTAAGAATGATGTATGTTTAATTTAAAATGATTTATATATGCATATTTATATTATGAAAATGTAGTCTATACATGATAAATGAATAGAAATACTCATTGAGATGTAAACTAGATATCTTCACTATGGATAGACTACGAAATATTGACCATGTGATTATAAACACATATTGTTATATATATTGTCAATGATAGATATGAGAAGAATGTCATGAGTATGTAAAATCATGTATATTGTCATATGTAGATGTTAGAAGAATGTCAAGTGTAAATAGGATCATACATATTGTCATGTGTAGACATTAGAAGAATACCATGTAATCATATGTATTGGCATGCCTAGTTCTTACATGATGAATGTATAGACCTTGTGATGTTTAGTAGATAATATATGTACACTAGCACATGCAGACACACTAGAGAATGGTATATGTTTTATATGAAGATGTAATCAGTATTTTCATACTAAAAGATTTGTGCTTAACCTGTCTGGTTTCCGTAATAGGTTTTGTATACCTACTTACGAGTCATGGATCTCACCCATTTATACCATTTTTATTATAGGAGAGGTTTAGTGCAGACGCACCTTTTTTAGAGTGCCTTAAGGCCAAAGGGGAGGCATGTAACTGATGCTTTCTCTTTTTAGTTTGTTTCATTCCAATTTAGACTTGTACCTTGTCTTAGACTTTATAATATTTTATATTAAGATTAAAGTTTGACTTGAGACTTGTAGTTTTATATTTGTGATATAACGATAGGAGATTAGTGACATGATAGTTTATTTATATGTTTTAGTTTATTTTCGCTGCACCCTTAAGATTATGGTTAAATGTGATAATTTATGATTTCGCTACTTATATTGTTTTAAGGTTAAAGTTAAGTATTTCATGAAGATCACCTGTTCAGGTAAAAAGCTTAAATTTATAGCCAATTTCGTATGGATCCAATTTAGTAGCAGCCTGGTATCACGCTCAAACAAAGCAATGAAATTTGAGGTCGTTACAACTATAGTCTCATCCTCATCCCCAAGATCCATACCTATACGCCTAGTCATCTACGGGTGGTGCCAATTGGGGTAAGCATGATGGGCTTAGCGGGAGGGTATGCATTTTATACAACACAATAGGGGAGCAAAGTAGGTATGACAGTAGATAGAGTGATTCGGAGTATATCAAGAAAATAGAGTATATAAATACATGCATAAACAGTAATATGCATGTATCTTTATTAGAATTAAGTATGCTCATGCTCCGAAATAACTGAATGGGAATCCAAACTAAGACAGTACCAGAATATGCATGCACTAAAGCTATATGTCATGTGTCATAAGCCAACTACCATATACCACATGATAAATAAATGCATGTAGAGTAAGAAATTATGCTATAAGCCATGTGCCAAAACCCATCTTTATCCGATACCAAAACAAATACAATGAACCATGAGGGGTTCCCAATAAAATCAAATTTGAATCCAAATGCACAATGGTCAATGCCAACCCTCCGACAAATAACCCTCATTAAGGGTGAACTCACAAGTCTTCTAATGTTTGCATATCACCCTATGAGTGGGGCTTAAAAGTCCTCGTATATCGCACTACGAGTGGGGTTCATAAATCCTCGTATATCACCCTACCAGTGGGGCTCATAAGTCCTTCCATATCGCCCTACGAGTGGGGCTCATAAGTCCTCATATATCACCCTACGAGTGAGGTCTACAACTCCTCACATATCGCACTAAGAGTGAGGCTCACAAGTCTTCACATATTACATTACGAGTGGGGCTCATAAGTCCTTGCATATCATCCTATGAGTGGGGTTCATAAATCCTCACATATCTCCTTACAAGTAAGGCTTATAAGTCTCTGACAAAATAAATCATATAACCCATGTAAAGGTCTCCGACAAAACAAACCATATGTTGAGCCACTAAATCCGTCTTCACCTATTGATGTGACCCAATGATTAGGTACCTAAGATGTCTGAGCAAGTATATATCCCATTCACCTATTGGTAGTCATAACTGAACAACTGGTGTCCCTTCCCCTACCGGCGGTGATAATTGGACAACTAGTGTCCCTTCGTCTGTTGGTGGTGATAACTGGACAATTACTGTCCCTTCGCCTGTTGGTGATGGTAACTCGTGCACCAAACCACTTGGGGATATATCATACCAAATTCAGCTTCCAAATTCAATGTCAAATCCATGTTCATGTATAGTAAAATAAATACTACATAAGTACGTCATGTGAAAGATACCTATATGTGCTAACTTGTAAACAGTTTCAAAATCGAGGAGATAAATCACATATAAAGGCTAAATACCATAATGGAACGATAGATACTTGTACAAATCCAAATGCATATATGATACTCATGAAAGTGAAAACGTATCATGCCAAATGCCAACAATGATAAAACCAAATAGTCTAATTGTTTCCAAAATTGATGAAGAAATTCAAGTAAAATGTCATTTGAAAACATCGATGTAAACCATGCCAAAGACCACATGCTCATGCCACTATGCAATCTTCAAAAGGTGTCAAACCCCAAACATTCACACATATATTTTAATCCTAGCATGGGAACCCATAGAGTATCACAAATTGATATAAGCTACCATGTATTTAAAGGAATTCACTAAAGAGAACAATAAACTAATGCAAGGAATCCAAATGCATCTAAGAAACATGTAAACAGTAAGGGAAAATAGTAAGAGGCATTTTATCAAACAGGTAGAGTACAAGAATATAGGAATAAAAGAAATCCAAAAAAGCAAGCAATATAATCATATAGAGGTCCAAAGGCATTCAATAGATATGTAAATCATGGAGGAATGACTAAGAGACATTTTATCAAACATGTAAAGTGCAAGAAATAAAGAAACTCAAAGGAAACCAAAGGCAAAAAAACCCAATCTTTTCCTAACAACCTTTTCAATCCCTAGAACACTGTAAATCAAGCTTCTAAACTCCTTCACATATGTTAGAGACCATCCAAACTGTTTCACAAAGCTCTATTCACAATAACACAACTTCATAACCCAAAAACATCATGGAAACCAATAAGGAAATACTAACATGCTCACACCATGAGACTATGATCCATTATCAAGAAATTAGCATACTCAAGAGGAATATAGAGATGAATCCACCAAAATATAACTCACAAAGATCAAATCTAAAATCCTAGAAAAGGAAAGTGAGCATAAATTTCATATCCACTCACTGATCTTTAAACATTTAGTGTTCCAAAGAATTCTCTTAAAACTCTTTTGCCCCTGTAGTTCCCTCCTTTTTCTATGAGAAAATGAAGCATTTCATGGTTAGAAAACATAATCTAAGGTAATTAACAATAAATCAAACCTATTTTAAGCTAGATCTAGGTTCTAGCAACTTACCTAAGCACTTGGAGAAGAAGACTCATCTCCCTTCTCCCAAGTTTCCCAAAGTCTCTTCCCTTCTCTAATATTCCCTTCCTTATGTCCTACAAACCCTAAAGCAGACAAATATGAGGTTTAAAGTCATCTTATATCGTTCTCCAAAGAAAATAAACCAATTTA
Source organism: Platanus orientalis (assembly GCA_025762735.1). Taxonomy (NCBI): domain Eukaryota; kingdom Viridiplantae; phylum Streptophyta; class Magnoliopsida; order Proteales; family Platanaceae; genus Platanus; species Platanus orientalis. Next base: position 6,379 of record JAOXJP010007574.1, on the reverse strand, counting down.
GTGTGTACATGAATCCCTAAGTGGATTATACACATTTTCAAGACCTCCAAATAAATTTTGATCCCTCGAAAAAATTATTTCAAGCCCTCGAAGAAAATTTTAAGCCCTCATGCTGAGAGACTCTTAAGGACAATATTTCTCAAGGGAAGCTCAAGCTCTTAAAAACTAAATTTTTAAGCCCTCAAAATATATTGAGCCCTCAAAAAATAAATTTTGAGCCCTCGAAAACAGGTTTCTCAACACAGACACCTTGTGGAAAATTCACCATAACTTTCTCTAGGAAATTCATATTCACTCGCCATTTGTCATGATGGAAAGTAGACTTATAGACCTTTTCAATGATGTATGGTTTACACTTAAATTCTCCTAGGATTGCTATAGATGTTCCTACGAAGTTACCCTAATTACGCTCTTAGGACAATTTCCGAACTTGACAAGTTCAATGTCAAATTTGAGTTCGACACTTCTAACTTAGTTCCAAGGTTTCCTAAACAACTCTATTTTCTGTTTAGGGAATATAAAATGATATTTTTACCCCTTATGAGTGTTGTGGGATGTTACATATCATGCCCACATTATGTATAGATCTCGAAATATGTGCAAGATTTATTCCAAATAGAAAACCTACTTCAAATAAAATTCTATTATATCTGTAAAATCCCACATATTAAGGTGTGAGATAAAGGTGAAGTTAGATTTTTACACGGTTATGGAATTATATGTGTATACAAAGTCTCTCCAACAAACAATCAAATGTGGCTACATCAACAAATCTCCTATGAAGACAAGAAGTACAAGCTACAAACAAGGCACCGAACATGCAGCAAGATTCTAAAAGGAATCAAGTTACAACATCTATATAAATCCTTAAGTTCACTCATTCCAAAGGATTTTTTATATGATTTTCTACTCTTCACATTTTGGCATACTTAGACTTTCAAAGCTTTCTCTCTTTCTCTTTGCTCTTTTTCACGGTTTGGTCATCTTCCTTGGTGCTACCTCAAGTTCACACCAATCATCTCTAGCTGCAAGCATTTCCATATTACCTCTACAAAGCTCCATGGAGAAGACATATACTCATAGATTTGAAATCGCTACCGAGACTAGGTAAGACTAAAAATAATTATAAAGGAAAGAGAAGAGAAGAGAACAGCATCATACGTTATTGCATATTTTTCCATATTCAATAAAAAGCTTCATATATTTTTTATGAATTCTTGCTTTACAAATTGTGTAACAAGTTGTGAAATCAGATGTTAGTTTGTTAAAAGCTATAATTAGCAAGTCTCTTTCTAGAGATTTGGAGTGATTTTTCCCCACATAAAATAATAAATCAACCCTTTTTCTAGTGATTGATACACTCTAAGTTCGTGTTTCTTGAGAGTAACAAAATTTGGTGTTATAATAATTTAAAGGGAATTAAAATTGAACTAAAGAGTTAAAGGATTTTATAAAAAAAAATGGCCAAGTTATGTCCAAACTACACACCACTTAGATCACATTCTGGATATCAAATTCCTTTTCGGAATTTCAAATTCCTCCATAAGTTACACACCACTACCATCTTCCACCCAAGCTATAGCACCATCACCATCTTGCTAATGGAGTTAATTAAATTCTTTCCTAGGTGACCCCCAACTATTGTATTTGTCCAACTAGGTCAAAGGATCACTTGTAATCACTCATATACATTTTACAACGATAACATAACTATACTTTCATTGTATAATTTTTCAGTGCCATTTATTGTATACATTTTGAGTCTTTGTTTACTTAACGAAATATATATTCAACAATTTCTTTATTTCTATCATTGATTGAAAAAAAATTCACAACATTTTGGTCATTGAAAGTCTTAGGTCTAGATGCATATAAACACATTAAGGGACAAACCCTCCCCTCCAAATTGTTTGATCCATCTTTAAATTGTTAACCATAAATCCGAGTTAGTCCATTTCTCTGGTATCTTTATATGAACTAGCACCAGGGGCGGATTGTTGATTCTATATTCTCTATATGTACATAATTCAATAAACAACGAATAAAATATTTGAAATAAAATTAATGAAATCTACTTACCAGATTCGAATGATTGAATTCATAAGCTTTACTTGATCAAGGCTAGTGGATTTCACCCCATACTAGTGCTTACGAACTCTTCGCATATTTGTCTCCTAGGATACAATGATCTATTACATACAGAAAAAGCACTGCATTCTGTGTGTCTGGCGAACCAAACTGTGTTTGTATCTCTCTCTTACATTGACACTATGACACTTATGCACTATGATGTCTATGCCTTATTCGAATTTTAGATACATGAATTGAAGGAGGGACGACTTATTTCTAGACTGTTCATGTCTGTTCGAACATACATGAAAGCAAAATGATGCATTTTGTAGCCACATTCATGTTTGTTTGGAAGTTTAGAATTAAGCCTCATGGTTACTAGAGTGCCTACACACCCAAATTCTAGCGAACACCTTCTTTGGCACACCTGATAGGACCACTAAATGCAAAGACAAAAGGCTAGTGATAGAAAAATGTTCAACAACCTTGGAGAAACATATTACATAATGAATAATTATCCTTCCATCCCGTGTCTACAGAATCCACAGTAAATTCTATTCATAATTTTGTTCTCAAAAAGTTTAATGGCTCAAATGAATGATTTCAAATGTACAATGAAAACTATTTCATTGACCTTCACAAATTTGATCAACAAACAAGGGACATCCATTTTATCATTGCTAATGTAATAACAATAATGACAGTATGCCACTGCATGACGGAGGTGTACAAATTAAATTTCGTAGTCCTTTATTAAATCACATGCGAGGTGGTTAGTAGTTTGATGATTTAGAAGGTTTTTGTATACTTTATATTCTTGTTGTACTGGTTTTTCATCTTTCATTTGCGATAAATTTGATAATTATTTATAAAAAAGTAAAAAACCATAGTCCTTTATTCAATGTGCCAAATTACCTATTCAATTCTATCAAATATTGTATTATTGTATTTAGGGGATTTACTTCTCCCTATTCAAATAATTGTGAATCTTTAACTACAATTTCTTCCATTTTGGGAAAGAAGAAGACCCTTGAATAAAACTTCCATGAATAAATTAAATCAAAGAACATATGGAAATATGAACTTGAAAGAATTTGGATCTTATAATTCTTTTGCAAAATAAGATTTACAAGAGAAAAAGACATATTTCAGATGATTACTCATAAAAATAATCACATATACAAGTTATGAATATCTAATTAAATATCTCCTTATAGAAAACATGATTGATTTGTCGATGTTCTTGATTTTTTAAAAAAAATTAAATCTTCAAAGCCTAGCCATGTAAAGAACTTAGAGCTTGAAAGATTTCTTGCTAAAAAGATCAAATTTTCTAAAAGGATCCTTTCAACCGTATATGAGTTTGTTATTTATAAACAAAACTTTGGAGATTGCAAAGTCTATTTAGGAGTCTTATGCGATTACTTTTCATAATCCTTCTAGGATTGTAATTCTTTACTTTATCCTAATCATTAATAAATTTCACCATAGCTACAAATTTGCTCACACAAGCATTTTTTTCACATGTGACATGTGTCACTTGATCATATATAGATATGAACATCATGATTATATATATATATATATGAGTATATGAACAACATCAATTTTGCTTGCAGGATCACTTTTTAAAATTTTGCCACATGTCATGCTTTTGGGATTTCTGCTCACCCAAAAATATCCCCCGAGCAAATGACATATGTCACTTACGTCAATTATATCATGGTCTCTTGATGCACATTAAATGCACATGATATAACTGTTTTATTGAGATAACGATCCAATGCTTTGCATGAATACTTTTACTTTTGGGTACAAAACGCATGCCAATAGAAGGAATTAGGGGCAATCGTCATTCCAATAGCTTGGGAATAACTAGTTTATTGACCAATTGAGCCTACATACCATGGGCCACCGTTACAGCAACGACCTTACGTACGGTCAATTCAAATCGAAATGAGGTTCTGAATAGTCTCAAAATCAAAGAAGTTACTCTTTTTTCTAGAGAGAAAAATTAACTCATAGTTGAATATATTGGCCACGTTACCATGCATGATGAAAATGCATTGGCCAGTGCCTTTTTAAGGTTTAAGCTACTTGGGAATTTGATGAAGAGTACAACCTTTATCAAAATGTATAAATGGGCCTATTAATATAGTTTTAATATGGTAGCTAAAAAACACTAGATTTTAGCACATTACACTAACTTTCTTCAATTTTATGGTGAAATTGAATTTACAACCCAAAAAATTTGGCTAACAAATTTCAACTAATCAAAACTTGGTTGACTAAAAATTTTGACCGAGTGAAAATTTAGATGATAAAAATTTTGTCTAGCCAAAAATTACAACTCACAAAAGGTCAATGACCAAAATTTCAACCGATAGAAAATTTTGACAACAAAAAATTTGATTGGCTGAAAGTTCAGCTGACCAAAAGCTGATCACTTGAAAGATTGTTTGGTTGACTAGTGGGACTGACCTAAAATAGATGGAAATTGAAAAGCCACCAAAATTTTAGCTAATTATTTTACATTTTTCCAAATTTTGCAAATTTGAAGAGATTGGGGGCATTGTATTGCAAAAATCCTTTATCATCTAGCAAGTGACACAAGGGAGAGTATTGATGTGCCATGATGTGAAGCTCTAAAAAGTGGAACAATGGCAGCACGTTAGTTTTTTCTTAATCTATGGAACATGACCACATAGTAGATGGAGAAACTAGTATTTGTTACAAAAAAATATGGCACTTTCTCTTGTATACATGGCAAATCTCCAAGGAAAAGTGGGGAAAACATCTATATATGTAGTTGAAGGATGAAGTAGAAGTTTTCAGCAGTACAAGTTGAAAGTCCGGTTTTATCCTAGAGGGGCGTGAATAGGATTTATAAAAATTCTTTTAATTAACCCCACTTAAAATTTCAATTTAGATATTATTGTAGATTTTGGAATTTAGTGCACACTAAGATATATTTCAATTGTTAAAGGTGCAAATCAATGACAATTCTTAATTTTGATCTTTAAATAGAGTTTAAATTCCTACTCTATAGCAAATATGAAAGATCATATGAAAAATGTCATACATGTCAAGTAAAGATAGAGATAATAGACAATTTATGCCACAAACAAACATACAACACAATGTTTATAGTGGTTCGGCACTCGAGTCTACATCCACTCTCAAAACTCACAACGGAGTGACTAAATTTTATTTAGATTGAATTACATTACAATCAAGGTTAAAAATTTAAAACCTACTACTTGCAAAAGCAAGCCCTACTTTCGGTGTCTTTGGCAAGAGAGGTCTATACCCGATGTCTCCGATGAGTATGGTCTACATTACCGGTGTCTCTAACGGTAGTGCTATGGTCTACATCCAGTGTCTCCAGCGGGTGCTAAAGTCTTAAAGTAAACTGAAATCAATACAAATTACCTCACAAAGGTTGTGTATTGCTTGTTGCACATGAAGGGGGTTGCTTTTTTATTGAGCTTGTGTGTAAATAAGTTTCACCAAGCTTCCAAGAGTGCCTCTTTGCTTCTTGAAGCTTTTTATAAGAGTAAACCCTTCACCTTGCTTTTCTCTTCTTGTTCTTCCTATATTGAGTGTTGTGAAAGCACTTAAAGGTTCCTTGATCTTCAATTAATGCTCATAAGAAAAAGTCTTTGGTAATTGGGAGGTGTAAATGCCTTAACTCTCTCTTCTCTTTTGTGTTCAATGAAATTGTGTGTATTAAAGAGCCCATTTGAGCTTCTTTCATATTTGTAGGGGACGAGTACAGTCATGCACCCTTGATATGGCATCTATCCCAACAACAACAACAAACAACCTTATCCCAACTATTTGGGGTCGGCTACACGAATCCTGTTCCGTCATTCCGCTCGGTTTAGGGCCTTATCTGCTGTTAAATTACAAGTTGTCATGTCCCTCTTTACTACCTCCACCAAGGTCAATTTTGGCCTTCCTCTAGTCCTTCTAGCACCTTCAACTCGTATTGTCTCACTCCGCCTCACTGGTGCAGTCATTGGTCTTCGTTGCATATGCCCAAACCATGTCAATCGACTTTCCCTCATTTTATCTCCTATTAGCGCTACCCCTAAACTCCCACGAATGAATTCATTCCTAAATTTATCCTTTCTAGTTTTGCCACTCATCCATCTCAACATCCTCAATTTAGCCACACTCATTTTATGTACTTGTTGGTTGTTGGCTGCCCAACATTCTGCTCCATAAAACATGGCTGGTCTTATAGCTGTCTTATAGAATTTTCCCTTTAATTTTAGTGGTATTCGTTTATCACACAACACTCCAG
>JAOXJP010007573.1:0-32420 GCA_025762735.1 Platanus orientalis | reverse complement strand
ATTGACCAAGAGACCATCAACATCAATGCAACAGGATCACCATGAAGACTTTTTGAAGACTTTGTAAACCTTTTTTTTATTATGTTTTGAAAATAATGTACATACTAAACTACGAACTGACTTGATCCTGACCTCTATGTCAGGTATGTAGGCAACTTGTGAGTCATTCTTCATACTCCAAGTGCAGCCCCTTTTGTATAAATAAAATAATTTTCCAAGACACATTCTCTACATTTATCCTATTAGATTCATCATCCACACAAAGCTAAGTCCCAAGTTTCTAGAAGTTATATGGGAAAGAAATCTTGATTATCAGATGTACTTACAAAGATCCTAGTCTAGATACTGCCTCAAAACAAATAACATTAACAATAATTTAACATAGTTTGAGCATACACCATGTTTGAAAAAGAACACCTTTATCAAAATCCATTTTTCAAAATTATCTCATAACTTTGTAAAATTTCACTTTTTTCAAATACACAATTTGTAAAATTTATGCATCATTTCATGCACCTGGTATTTCTCCAATTTTTGGATTTCCTTTGGATGAACGCGTTTTAAAAAAATAGTTTAACTCATAACTTGCTTGCAATGCATGTCATGTTCTTGCCTCTAAAGGCACCGCTTTTTCAAAAATGAATGCTCCACAGAATTCCCATTTTTAAAAGATTTTTCATCACTTCATGTGCATGATTCCCATATTGCATGAACATATTTTCAAAACATTTTTCCAAACCCAGAGGGATCTTCACTAACAACTAACAAATGGCTAAATATCCAAAAAGCCTCCCAAAAGAGCCAATTAAAATAAAAACAATTCAACTTAAAACTATGTATTGATGTCTTAAGAATCATGGGCGTGCTAATGTCAATCCCCGAGTGGATTTTAGTTAAGAAGCCCAATCACCTAGTGAAGTCGAAGACAATAAACTTGTGTATGTATGATGTCATCAACTTTATGCCCTGAGGGTTTATAGATCAATGACAGAGCATGAGATTTCTCTTTCAACACAGGCGCCCTTCAGAAAACCTGGTCGCATCCAACAAGCAACGTTGGCCAACTATTGTAGAGCTATTTATTTAGACTCATCGAAGATGTCATGACTGACAATTATAGTATAAAAACCATGTGAAACCCAGTCTTGACGAAAACCTGCAAAGGAGTCAAGAGCAAAAGAGGGACAAAATAAAACAAAAAAATAAATCCCAATTCCAAGGAAAACCTGAAGGCCTTAGGAGGAAAAAAGGGAAAAAGGAAGAAAAATTGTCTAATCTAACATCTGATCAACATGAAGAACTCCGACAGCCAACAATGTGCTCCTAAAGCTCCGCTCTGACAATTAACGACGTGCTCCCAGAACCCATATATAATTTTTCATTAGTCAAACACTTTGGGCCAAAATACAGAGCCTCTTTCTTTCTAAACTAAATATTCTTCATATATCAAACCCATGTCAAGTATAATCTCAATTGTTCATTAAAATGAGGGGGTGGCCATCTTTGGCCAATCAAAATCCTCAAAATAACCTATTCAAAATTAATCACTTGTCAACCATTTTAAGCCAACAATAAAGGCTTCTTCTCATTAACCACAACTCCCTTGATTGTTCATTCACATTACAAATCTTGACTCACTTCCATAGCAATATGCTACAGTATCAATTTCCACAACCACAACTATGCAACCTTAATTCTATCACAATGATAGACCCATTCCATTTTTAATCCATCTCATATACAATTTGAAAAGTACAATTCAACATGTTCAAGCATTCATCATTATTTACCCAATCTTACAAAATAAACCATTTTTTCAAGCAAGACTTTCACCCAAGCTCTTTTATTGTAGTAGTCATCATCATAGGAAACCCCTTCCTAAAAAAAAAAATAAAAAGAAAAAAGAAGAGGATTTCCTCAACCACTTCATTACAAAAACTACCCTCATTATTGAACCTTCAACCTTCAAGATGAAAGACATTTACCAATGAACTACGCTTGACTTGATCCCTACACTAGGGTACGTAGGCAACCTGAATAAGGTTCAGTCACATTCTATAACTCTTTACACACTTTGCAAGCTTGAACCTACCTGGACAGACATCTTATCTTTCAAAGCCTTTCAAACTGCCCACATTCATAGACAGTCAAGACAATCATGATATATTGAACAATCAAGAAACCCAATAGGTAAATTACAATGATGAGCCTATGCTACAATTTATCCTATATTCAAGACCTCTCTTCGTCATTAAACAATTGAGATAAGTCCTAACAACTAATAATCATTTTGGGCCTCTTACCCCTCTCCTTCAAACCTACTACCTAAGCCACATTTCATCCTATGAATAAAGTCCTCCTTGATCTTGAGGCAATAGGGGTATGACCATTCACAATATAATTTTCAAGCACAATCAATGGCCATCAGATGACAAATTTAGACATTCAGAGCTATTCAAGAAGAACCAAGTCCAAGGGCTGCCACAAACACTAACATAGCAACGAGCTTCATTCACATCTTTGTAGGCCTTCAAATCTCATGCTCAATCAATGAACTCAAAACTTCATTGCAATATGTCACGTGACATCATGCCTAGGCAAGAAATCGATATAGACTTCATGAAGTAATAGGGATCCCGATTAAGCTTCCCACAACATCCACCTTCACCACTGGACTAAATGCAGCACAAACATGACTCTTTTGATTTCAATATAGAGATAAAGCATCTTCCACCACCCAACAATGACTTTGCCATTAGGCCCCAATTGGAGACAGTGAGTCATCTTCCAACAAAACTGTTCACAACAAAATCAATCAGAGATGATGTACCACCTCTCAATAAATAAAAAGCAAAGATATTGGGTCGAGACCCCTCAACAATGAAATTTAGGCCTCAGCCCCTCAACACTTTTCAGTAGACTATGTATTATAATTTTCATGACGTAAGCCCAAAAAGCCGACATGAATAATACATAGCATTAGACTATGTATTATAATTTTCATGACGTAAACCCGAAAGGCCGACATGAATAATACGTAGTATTAGACTATGTATTATAATGACGTAAGCCCGGAGGGCCAACATGAATAATACGTAGCATTTCCAGTAGACTATGTATTATCATTTTCATGACTTGAACCCTTAAAAAGGCGTCATAATAAATACATAGCACTCTTAATCTTTTGTCCAAAATGGGGACAAAGGATTAATCCAAAATCTTTTGTCCAGAATGGGGGCAAATGAAATATTCCAAAATCTTTTGTCCACAATGAGGACAAAAGATTATTCCAGAATCTTTTGTCCGGAATGGGGACAAAGGATTATTTTAGAATCTTTTGTTTACAATGAGGACAAAGGATTATTCTAGAAGCTTTTGTCTAGAATGGGGACAAAGGATTAATCTAGAATCTTTTGTCCAGAATGGGGACAAAGGATTATTCCAGAATCTTTTATCCAGAATAGGGACAAAGGATACAATTCAGAATCTTTTGTCTAGAATGGGGGCAAATGATACAATTCAAACTCTTTTTTGTCTGTAACCTCTTGTTCAGAATGGGGGCAAAGGATACAATTTAAACTCTTTTCTGTCTGTAACCTTTTGTCCAGAATGGGGGCAAATGAGACAATTCAAACTCTTTTTTTGTCTGCAACCTCTTTTCCAGAATGGGGGCAAAGGATATAATTTAAACTCTTTTTTGTCTGTAACCTTTTGTCTATAATGGGCAAATGATACAATTTAAACTCTTCTCTGTTTGTAACCTTTTGTCCAGATGGGGGTAAATGATACAATTTAAACTCTTTTCTATATGTAATCTTTTGTACAAAATGGGGGTAAATGATACAATTTAAACTCTTTTATGTCTATAACCTCTTGTCCATAGTGGGGGCAAAGGATACAATTCAAACTCTTTTCTGTCTGTAACCTTTTGTCTAGAATGGAGGCAAATGATACAATTCAAACTCTTTTGTCTGTAACCTTTTGTCCAAAATGGGGGCAAATGATACAATTTAAACTCTTTGCTATCTGTAACCTTTTGTCTAGAATGGGGGAAAATGATACAATCCAAACTTTTTCTGTTTGTAACCTTTTGTACAGAATGGGGGCAAATGATACAATCCAAACTCTTTCTATTTGTAACCTTTTGTATAGAATGGGGGCAAGGGTTATAATCCAAACTCTTTCTGTCTGTAAACTCTTGTTTAGTATAGGGGCAAGGGATACAATCAAAACTCTTTCTGTCTGTAACCTTTTTTCTAGAATGGGGGCAAGGGATACAATCCAAACTCTTTTTGTCTGTAACCTTTTGTTCAGAGTGGGGGCAAGGGATATAACTCAAACTCTATCTATCTGTAACATTTTGTCTAGAATGGGGGCAAGGGATACAATTCAAACTCTTTCAATATGTAACATTTGTCCAAAATGGGGGTAGAGGATATAATTCGGAGTTATTCAGTCTGTAGACTTTCTCCAAGATAGGGGCAAAGGATACAATTCACTCTATAAATTAAAAAATCTTTATCCAGAACAGGGGTAAATGAAATAATTGATTCATGAATAATACATGCAATTAAGTACAACAACAAAAATTAAATACGGGCTCATAAAAAGGGAGGAAAAGGGACATTTAGCCAAACAATTAACATCACTAACAAGTCTCTATTTTTATCGATATTTTCATTATCACATTAGGTCATTTGCAATCATTACATTTCTAACTAAACATAAAACATACTCAACTGATTCTAACCAATTAAATGTTTGATTAATTTTATGCTTAATGTTTAGATGATTGTCATAAATTTTGTAGACCTTGTGTTAATTGCATGTATTTATAGATTTTACATGACCATATTTCTACGATGTTTTCCATAAGGTTTTCTTGCAATTGCATCATATGCCGATGACTTACATGTCTCCCAGCACAATGCATATGCTTATAGTAACATCACTAAAGGTAGAACAGATATCAACATCCAAATTTTGACTCAGGTCTATAAATGGAGTCAAAAGGGTTCATTACAACATGGGATAAGACCAAGGTCTAGACACCCCTGAACTTAGAATAGGCAGGCATTCTCAATGGACATTCTGGTTGAAAACACAATGAAAGCACTCTAAATCACCATCATTTTGAATTTGCTAACCCTTACAAACCTTCCCACATTGAAACATTGAAAAGGCTAAAAAATTACCATTTTACCCCTACACCTCCAGAAGTCCAAATTAAACCCAATAAAACCCCACTTTCTAACATCACTACATCAACTAAGACACCTTAAATTTGCCAACCTACATAAGCCTTCTCACATTGAAGCATCGAGAAGCTGGCAAATTACCATTTTTCCCCTACACCTCCAGAAGCCCAAATCAAACCCCACTTTTCAACATCTCCACATCAACAAAGACACCTAAAATTTGCCAACCTTTATAAGCCTTCCCACATTGAAGCATGAAAGGTTGGTAAATTACCATTCTACCATTGCACCCTTAGAAGTGTGAATCAAACCCTGTTTGAACTCCTTTCCTCCACAACCCTTCCCGAAATCTCTTCTACGACAAAGACACCTCAAAATTAACAATTACCTAAGGCTTCCAACATCAAAATACCAAAGGCTGACAAATGACTATTTTGCCCTTACACCTTAAAAAACCTCAAACCACAGGCTATGGAGCCCATTTTTCTCAAGATACTCCAATCATCATTAACATTCCCATATTGAGACCTAAAAGGTAATAAAATTACCATTTTCCCCCTACACCCTTAAAATAAATCATTTTTCTCCTAAATCAAACTTTCAAAAAAACCTTGAAGACCTGACACAGATCAGAAACTTAGCTAGTCAGTGGCCACACCCTAGTAAGCCATAAACCTTCCCAAGAAAAACTCCTGAGGACACAATGCCTCCCAATTGCCCCAATTTGTCCCCAAATATAGTCAAATCACCGTTATCAACCATGAACACATGGTGAGCCCCCCAAAACTCTCTAAAAGTCTAAATCCATTAAGGTTAGGCTCATTTTTCTATTTTTTTCAAGATCTTCAATAAATGTCCTAATGAAGAAGTCCTTTCACAAACTCAACATAACTCATTGACTCAATTCTTCACCAATCCAGGGCAAATTTTTTAACTAGGTAACCTTTCTTTAGAAATTCCCTAGGAGTTCACCAGGACTCAGATTCTCCACCTGTCAGGCCCTAGGGCATCACAACTTAAAGATCTAAACACCCATGGTCTCCATCACACCCCATTAAAAAAAAAAAAAAAACCAGTCATTGGTCCAAGTGGAATTTGTTTCTAGATAATTCAGGGTATTAGACATAACTCTCAGCTCAGGCATCTAATTCATGAGCAATTAGATCCTATGGTTCAAAAATATCAAGGTCTATCTTCCATATGAAGATTTTAAAGATTAATTTTACCTTCTTACCCTTCTTTCATTGGTACGAGCCAATATGGATACATTCATAGCCCATTTTGACCCACTTGCCCAAACCCAATTCTGATTCTGTTAGTTGCATTGCGACCAGAATGTATGGGAGATGTAAAAAATATATAAGCCTTAAAATGTGGGAGCCATAGAACCCAAAAAGTAAGCCCAGATAGTAAAGGAGTAAAATATAGGCCAAAATATCCCATTTTTCCCAAATTACCCCTGAGCTTTATTTTAAACCCCACACCCCCCATTTGGAATATTCCAAATGGAGGGTGGACATTTAGGGACTAACCCTCTTAGCTTTACACCCCTCCCCATGGGCCCCACACTCTTCCCCACACCCTATCACCACTTGACATGTGGCATGAGGGCCCACTACACTCCCCCTCATCCATACACTCAACCCCATCTCCATTTACCTTCTAGAAGGGGACACATCACCCCTCCTCTTCTCCACATATCCCCCACCTCCTCACCAGGGCAAGCCACCTCCCAACCACCCTTCTAGAACACCCCACCTCACCTCTCCCCACCACACATTTCTACCTCCTAATTTCTAACCACCTGACCCCCTTCCATACACATCCACTCCACCTTACCCCCACTCCATACCACCTATAAATACCCCTTAGGTCGTGCAAAAAGTGGGGTAGCCAAGAAAGAAAAGAAAAAAAAAAAAGAGAGAAAGGAAAAGAAAAGGAAAGAAAAAAAGAGAGAAAAAAACGAAGAAGAAAAAGGAAAAGAAAAGAAAGAAGAAGAAGAAGGAGCCACCCCACAGTTAGGTAGGTCCCCTCTCTGCTCCCCTCTTCTAAATTTTAGAACCCCTGTTCCCATGTTGTGGTGACCCTACACCCCTTGAGCCACTAGTGTAACATAATTGTCTCCCCTTTTTGCTATTTTTTTAATATAATTGTATAAAAGTGATGTTATTTTTTTTTTGTTTCCATACTAAAGTGGGGTCAATGACTTACATCAGATGTCACTAACCCTTAGACCTACCATTATGTACAATTTGGACCTGAGAAAGTGAGGTTTAAGTCCAAGAATGGAACCTACTTTCACCCCTTAAAACAATTTGTTCATACAATGTTTTACAGGGTCACTCAACATCTGTAATTTTTTATCCCCTGTTTAAAATTATTTTTGTTAAAGTGTTTATTTCATTGTTTGGTTAACTATCTTAATCAGGTAATTAATTTTTTTAAAGTCCATTCATCAAACCTAGCTATTTTTACTGAATTTTATATTTCAACATATAGCATGCTATTAAAAATTTGTAAATAGGTAGTTGTTCATATTGTCTGTACTATAACTTTCTATAGAAAATGAATTTGAATCTAAAATTTTAACTGGACTCATGACTAAACCCTTACCATCCCTATAAAATTTAGGACTTATCTGATTTTTGTATTTTGATATATAGGTCCCACAACCCAAACTTCACTGAAACTTTTGTGTTAAAAACATAGTTTTTCCGCTTTTAGAAAATTCCAAAAAGCGGGTTCCACCCCTTCTCCAGGGGCTGGGATTTTTATGAACCCTTCTGGGGATATTACTCACCTCCCATAACCACAAGAAATGGCCCAAAACCATAAAAATTAGGATGTTGGTTTCTGACTCAGAACCAGTATTCCTAAACTCTCATTTCCATGGAGTTCAGGCGTACTTTAAGTTTAGGCATATAGCCTATTTCAGGTGTATCATTAAAATATGGTCATTATACCTTATTGGAAATATATCTTTCTTGGCTTTCCAAAGAAACTAACCACGCTTAATTCTGAGTTGTGTGGAGAGAGATATGTCCGTTTAAGTGCAGAATGTCCAGCATATAGCCCATTTCAGGTGTATAGCCTGAGATCAAGCGTACTAACCTAAAAACCCTGTCTTTCTGCTCCTATGTACCCCATGATATTAAGGGACATCCATCTGGTATAGTATGCTTGAAATCACTTCACTGTGAAGATCAGGTGTACCCAAAGATCAGACATACATAGAGTTTAGGTGTACTAATTAGAAAATTCCCATTTTACCCTTTCTAACAAATCAGAAGGTGGGAATGAAATTTCACCTATCCAAACCCCTCTTCCAACATCCAAAACCCTTCTATAGCTTTTAAACATAGACCAAGTCCAATATAAAAAATCTAAGTATCCAAACATCTGAATTTTACTTGGGAAACAACATTGGTGTCGTGGTTACTACGTCAGTGCGATTCGGCTGAGTAACCTGACCGAATCATTGCCTTTTAATCCTTCATGACTTTTTTATGAGTCTACACCTTACCCTAGGGTCATGTCGTACTGGGTCATGACCTAAAGACTCTAGGAATTGGCCATAGCCCAATTAGGTCCATAAAACACTCAAATTGGTATTACATAGTTTTGACCCCCTTTTTACAAACACATTTTAGTAATGGGGAGTACTTTGTAAGTATATAAAAACCCTAAAATGAATGTACCCTAAATCAGTCTTATAGTCAGATGTACTTGACTACCGAGACTTATAAACCCTCAAAACTACATGCAGTCTATTCCCTACAAAACTAGGAATATAGAACTATACAAGATCAGGTATGTAGGTAGCTAGAGATTATGTCTCAGGTGCGAGTGCAATGATCACACCACAGGGGTGGTCCAGACCAATAAAAATAAAATAAACACATACATATACCGTCGCTTACTTGCAATTGGAAGTTGCTAGGTTAGAGGACCCACACTAAAAAGGTGGATAATTGGGGTGCCTAACACTTTCCCCAATTGCAACCAAACTGCTTACCTAGATCCCTGAAAATTAGACCAGTCTAAGAGTCAACCCTAGGCCTAAGTGCTTAGCCTGGGCCCTAAAAAGCCCGCATCCTCCCTTCCTTTAGAAAGGAGGTAAGCATCCAACCCCACTTGTAAAAACTCGAGTTGGTGGTGACTCTAAAAACCATTGCCTAGAGGCCGACATACCAGACATAGTTCTTCCCCGAAGTGGGGCAAGCAGACCTACCCGGTCTTTCCACGATGCTCACAAGTACAAAAGGGTTTGGTCTTCTTCTTCCCTGGTTCATTCGAACCTTTTTCTTGTACCAAAATCCCATTATAGAGAACTCCAAATCCTCTACTTATGTGTTCTTGTAATGAAATCGACAATTCTGATCTCTGTTCAGCACCACAACCACTTCTATACCTCCTTAAAGGTATTAAAGTCCCCATTTGTGATGTTTTATGAGATTTCTTGGTTTCAAACACTCGAGAATCCCTTCTTCCTTTTCTTGGTGAGTTTTAACTTTAAACATCAAATCCATTTGATTAGGAAGCCTTAGTTTGCTAAAACGAGCATCTTAGTGACTCTTATGAAGTTTTTAGAGTAGGAGGCTTCAAAATCCATTTGGAAACTCCAGTCTTCGTCTCAAGCAATGATTGCGGTTTCCAACGAACCATTCGCCACCTTAGGGCTTGCTTGAGTGGTTGTGAAAGGGTCTCCTTGTGTTCATTCGTTGGTTGAGGTGCCTCTCATTCATGCACTCCTTGCTTGTCAAGATGCTGGGTGGGAATGGGTAAATCTTTTCTCATTTGCCCACAATCAGACATAATGTTGGAAAATGTAATTGTCATATAAATGTATGTAAATATGAAACCATGAATCACATTCACACACTTAAGTGCTCATTTGCTTAAATATCATAAATAATTGAAAATGAACATATCTAATTTATGATTTTGATTTTCTTTTCTTTGTAGAGTAATGGCTCCTAGGAGATAAATTTTGTATGACCGCGAGTGCTGTGAGAGGTTCCTATCCCCTATTTGTCAAACTCATGAACGGGCTCGTAGCCAGAGCCTTTTTGATCCAGAATTTATCGACTTGGTACCAGATCATGCACCAAGCCCGCCTGACTATCTTAGAACTGGCTGCAAGGGTTGGTGCCGCCTAGGCGATTGGGCTTGCTGAGACAACTCAGTCCATGAGACACTACTTTCCTCTATTGAAGAAAGGGAAACCCTCAAAGACTTGACCACCAACGACCTTAGAAGTTTGATCCAGAAAATTTGCTTGGGAGAAGTGGAGTGGGTTAGCAGGCTCTATAGAGGCTCTTCTTCCTTTTCGAGTGGGGGAAGTAGGTTGGAAGCCCTTATCGAGCATTACCTTGATAAATACTATGCAGAGATAAATGCCATTGGGATGGTTGAGGTGCTACGTAGTTCAGTTGGTAACTTTGATAAACACCACGTGATGGTGGCAGAAGCAATTTCTAGATGATGCCCTTACACTAACACTTTCCTATGTTAGTACGGTGAGCTGGGCATCTCATTGTGGGAGTTTAGCAGCGTGAGCCATTTTCCTTTTGAGGGGAGGTTAATGGAAGAGTACATTCCTTTCAATAAGCACTTCGAGAAGCTTTTTGTTACATGTCAAAGACTATTCCAGATATTTTTTTAGTCCAATGACATGAGCATTTCGTATGGCAGCTGGCTTAGCCGCATTTGCTTGAGCATGACTGCTAGAAGTAAACCTCTACTGTGGACCAAAAATAATATCCGACGAAGCATCGACCTCAATGGTGCTACATTCTTGGCTGGAGTTTATTAAGCATTTTTAAGTGGATGGGCTCTCCCGAGCAGCATGGGTGAGCATATATATCCTGGCGTATTCATTGCTACTACTAATCTTGTTGATGGGATTCGCATGAACCTGGCGGTCGCTGGTCTTTGTTGCTTATATAACGGCTTATGAGACATTGTGGAGGTAGACATCGAGGAAGGTCGAATTAGGGAGAAGTTGGTGTATCTTTCTCTTCAATACTTTTGTGCATGGTTGGGGCTTCATTTCCCTTTTATCTACTAGAGAGGTGAGAAGAATCTCCACAGCATCGCATACATTAACACCCTGAAGAATCAATGAGTAGAGATGGTGTTGCAACCTGTTGCTTTGTTTTGTTTTACTTAGAAGCTTATCCTCATCCCAGATCACTTATTTGACAAGCATACCCTAATAGATGATAGGTCATTATCAGGGGAAGATTGGGCATATTTTTGCTCTCTTAGAAGCAGTGAACTATCGTGGAGGAGAGATAATCACTTTCATGTTGAGGCCTACAACTCTCACAGATTTGCTCATTAATTCTCTTGTTTCCAAGGACTTGTCTCTCTCCCTACCCACATAAAAACAATGGGTAGAACAACTAGATTGGGGAGAATTTAAAAAGCTTATCTATATTTTGTGAGGTCAGACACCAGCAGCCGAGCGGTCATCCCCGAAGAAATAGCTAAACAAGACAACCTCCAATTTGACCAACAAAGACGGGGACAACTCCTGCATTATTTATTATGATGGTTAAGGTACCATAATAATGGTGGATAAATCTCAGAATAAGGCCCTAGCTAAGAAAATATCAGTCATCCAATGGCTTAAAAGATCTAATAAGCGGTCGTGGGACCCTCAAGAAGACACTGAGTCAATCCCACTATCCCCTTCAACCACTAAGGAAGAAGAAGAGCAACCAAATAAACCAAAAAGGAAAAGGGGTGCAAGAAGCAAATCAAGTGGGAGGAAACCTTAATGCATCCCATCCCCTGTGAGGGCAAGAGAGCCCGAATGGATGCCTCTTATTCATGAAGATGATTTTGAAGATATCGGGGGTTATCCTTTTGAAGAGCCCTAACGCACAGTAGCAGGAGCGGGAGAATGGAAAATCCATTATGTTAAAGAATTCGTGTCAGGGGGCAAGACCCTTAAGAAGTGGAGGCAACTGGCTGAGATATTGTTTGTGATGCAAGAACAAGGCCTAGTGCAACCTTTCAACTATCGCCCCCACATTTCTATTGAGACAAGGGTTGAACCAAAAAACCCAACAGACCAAGATACTGCTCCAAGACCCAGAGCACCTAGAAGACCATGAGGGCCATCGAGTATCTAACAATAGGCCTCTGGTCGACAATTGTTTGGAGTTTGTAGTGTAATCTGGAGGGAGTTGAAAGCCTTATGGCAGCATGGGGGAACTGTGCATGAATTGGTCATCACTATGAACTGGTATGACTTTGAAGGTCACTTTCTAGATCATGTCTTTAAAAGGTGACTAGCATCACAAGGGAGCTTCAAGCAGCTTCAAGCATATATCTTTGCCGACCAAGACATTTCTTCAGTGACTCGTGACTCTCTTCCCAGTTTTATAGAAAATATTCGGAAGGAGTTAGCGATTGTAGGAAGGTGTCTACCCTTCGTGACATCTTAATCCTCCTATGGGACTGTGGAGAAATGCTTGGGAGAAGATGAAGCATTTTATTTTGTGGTCAAGATCTCTCTTGCCACCGATTAGCCTGGCCATTTCAATGATGAGCCCAACAATGAAGAGGAGATGGCAACTCAAGTTCAACAAGCATTAATTGCATCACATGAGACGGCAAGGCAAGAGCCCTATGTCCCTTTCAAAGGGAAAAGTGTCATTAAGGATGATGAGCCCTCATGTGTTATTAGAAAAAGGGTTTTTCAAGTATCTTAGATGTTGGTAGATCCTCCCACACATCTTTTGAGTAAGAGCCATGGAATCCCCCTTCACCAACACCTTCTAGAGAGCATGCCCAGGAATGCTTATATATATTCATGACTTTAATGAATCTCATTTTATCATTCCAAATTCTTTTATTCTCATGATTATTCGCCAATAGGTTTCCACAGAAGATTTAGCAAAGCCAACACCCCTTAAGCTGCAAAGACTAGCCCTTGATGAAAACAACCCCCAGATGATTGCAACAGAGGAACATAGTACCCCAACAACAGGAAAGACAGATTTAGTGACCAAGTAGGGAAATAAGGCCCATCCTATTATCACCCTTGAGGAGTAATGAGACTTAGTCGAGTCGGTGTTGGACATGAATTTCGAGGGAATAGAGATGAACTAGTCATAAGATTTTGAGGGGTTTATAGGCCTTCATGTTCCCATTAACAGCTTGCAGGACTTGGTCATGTCCGAAATTAAGGAGCTAGTAGATTATGAAGACTCCGAAAAGGATGACCAAAGGTGGACTAATGGCTCTGGGGAAGGCAACCCACTAGCTGATGAGTCAGGAAATATTGGCAAGCATCTTAATGAATCACTTGTAATCACCACTGAAGTGAGTGATTAGGTAGTAGGGGATGCTGGTGAGGAGGTTCTTGCTGTAAGTGAACCTTCTGGCTCTGTTGATGTGGAGATGCCTGAAGTGCATGGCCCTCCTGAAGCAAATAGGCCCTAGGGCAAAATTGTTGGTAAAATTGGCGAGCCTATAGTCGTGCCAGCCATTGATGCCCTTGCTACTTTGTTTCCTCCATCTATTGACGAGGGAAACAACACAATTGATGGAGAGTTGATCATAGAGGCAACTCAAGAAGAGAACCTGGTCTAAGAGGAGGTGACAACCAACATAAATCCTCCTGAATCAATCATTAATACCCATAATGGGAGAATTAGTAGATGATGACCATCCCTAAGATGAAATGGTCTTTGAGAAAGGTATATATGTCACCCCTCTCTACATTATTCATGTCATTCATTTATGTGTTCCTATGGGCTGAATTCTTTTGTCTTTACTCTAGCTATTGAGGAGGCTCTCCCTGCAAAACAAGATCTTATAGAAGTTCCTTCCATGGGTTATGGTAAACTTTTCTTCTTGTTATAAGATGCATTTCCATATACCATTGTTGACACTTCTCTTCTGCTTATCTAAATGAGATCATGAGCACTGTTAGTACCATCAGGCGCTCTTCCAAGATTGCCTCAGCACGCGTGATCTGCTGGGAAATGCTTAAATTGATGGAATCCTTAACACCTTCATCACCTGACCTTACGCGCACATGGGACGAAGTGTTGATGGCCCTTGCCAAAGATGTAAAAATCCATATTTGTAATGATGGGTTTTGATGGGGTGTGGAGATGTATTCTGAATCTTTAGTTAGACAATTAACACTGGTGTTGGAACCTGCTAACATCGAAAGCAATGTTGAGGCTTAGGCTAATCTAAATGCTACAAAGGCTGAAAGGAAGACCTTGATGGAGGAGCTAGATCAATTCTGTGATTCAATGACCAGCATTGATAATGACTTAGCCAGTGCCCAAGAGAAACTATTGAGGATGCAAGTTCAGATCGCGATTCTTGTAACAACCCAAGAAGTGAAAGCGATAGAAGGTGGTGCTCTCAAATCAAGGATTGATCTACAATTTCTTCCACCATAGATCATCTTCATGAAGAATTTGTTAGGAGAGGTGACCAAATTTGATCCTCCCTGACCATAGAAGAGGATTTATGTAAATGTCTCTTTGTTGCCTTCCCAAAATGACATATTGGAGGAGGATGTAAAAAGCCTTTTGTGAATGAAGGAAAAGATAGAGCTTTATCTTTTATTGTCTTGTCTTTTCCTTGTCATTTCCCTCTTTTTTATTTTCTTTACTCAACATTGTGAGAGTCGAGTAAGATTAAATTTATAAGAGTCAAATGTGACCGACATTATAAGAGTCGAAGGTAGTCGACATTATGAGAGTCGCGCATGGTTGACATCATAAAGGTCGAATATGGCTGACATTATGAGGGACAGTATGTGGTCGATATCATGAGAGTCAAATATGGTCGACATTATGAGAGCCAAATATGATAGACATTATGATAGTCATGTGTATTTGACATTACAAGATCAAATATAGGTGCAGTGGACATTATGATAGCCACATGTAATTGCCATTATGAAGGTCAAAGTCGATTAACTTTATAAGGGTTGAATCCGATTAATCTTTGGCATTATGAGAGCCAAATATAGTTGGCTTCATAGGAGTCGGACGTAAATTAGTATTGGTGTCATGAAAATTGAAAGCCATGCCCATGTGTGCTCCTTTTCCCGCATAAATTAGATATTTCACTCTTATGGTGGATGTCGTGATGGTATATCCCTAAAACGATGTGAGTGACATTCTTCCAATGACTATATTGAACCATCACCTTGTAAGAGGTACTTAAGTGACGTTGGTTGAGTTCGGATCGTCACAACAGGATGAATTTGTTGCCTTTGTTATCTTTTCGAGACACCCCTTTTTGAAAGATTATGGCCATTCATGTTTATAAATAAGAAGGTTGTGCCCACCATCCTTCTCATTCCTTCAGCTTTTGCAAATACTCTTTATTTCTATGTTAGAGACATGGTTCCCAAAAGAAAGATTGCCAGCATTCTTGAAGTTGAAGAACCATCAGGGTCACGAGTGAAGCGATATGGGTCTTCCTTGACTGAGGGGGAGGGTCTTGAGTCTTTGTTTGACCGATGTACATATTAAATCCCTTGTTCATTCGATGCCTAGTCTTTTTAGTTCTCATGATTTAACGATACTGATTTCTTTTATAGATGTAGTAAAGACGCCTGTGGTTGAAGAAGTAGAGGCACGAGTCAATGAGGCTTGTCGAGAATGGGATGTGCTTATCAGGCGCTTGGTTAGCCTATTCGCTGAAGAAACGGATGTTTCTTTCATCCGGTAAGAGATCTTAGACATGCTGGATCTCATAAAGGCTTGTGTATACAATTCCAAGTTCAAAGGCACAGTAATGTGTCTCCTTAATGCTTTATCTAAATTTTGTGAGGTGAAGGACGTTCATTTGTGCCTTCAGGAGGAGGAGATCAGAATGGTAGACTTAACTACCTAGTAAACCTGGGCATTAGGAGAAATCAGGCCGCTAGTGAGGGATGCTGACGAATTGATAACACAAATGAAAGCATTGAAGGAGCGCTTCAACAAAATAATGAATCGCTTAAAATCTCGTAAGAGGTTCGTTAATTATGTGGGAAATTTGATTTGCTGGACCATCTATATGGTGGATTATTGCATGGGCAAGTTGATGAGCCGAGAGATTAACCGGCATGATGGAGTCTCTAGGAAGACTATTTATATCCTCAATGCAACACAGTCAGATGTCAATGCGGTGAACAACACCTTGAAGGTGAATGCGGAGGTGTTGCTTTCATTGAACGCCAAACTCTTGGGTTTTAATAGCCCTGACAGGACAAGAGACTAAGGGTGTAGTGTAGGGGTAGGGCAGAGTGCCCTTTGTTGTACTTTCTTTGTTGTAGCAACATTTTATTTAATTAAAATCCCAAATTTTATCCAAATTTTTATCTAAATCTGTGTGCCTCCAAATTTTGTGTAAGTCTTCCTTCCCCCTTTAAGAAATGTATCATGCAGTTATAAAATAGAATGATATAGTTCTTAAAGAGAGATTATGGTATGAATGATGATGGGGTTGTGCCTATCTTGTTATGACAGATTGCCTACGTACCCTAGAATAGGATCAAGCCTAGTCATAGTTTGATTATGGGATTTTTGGATATTTTGTCCTTTTTTGCCCCTAATGGTTGCCCATTAGGATTGGGGTTTGCTTAATTTTTGCATCCCATTGTCATTGCTAATTTTTAATGGGATCAGCGAGAATTTGATCTTGCCATGAATGAATTTTTTCACTCGTGGTGCCCATACGGGTTTTTTCCATGCCATTTCTATCACGCTTAATGCATATGTTTCCCTTTTTTCCCTTAGGATCCCTTAACCTAAGACTAGGGGTTGCCTAATTTTGCATCACATTACCATTATTGGTTTTAAATGAGATCAGTAATGATTTTTATTAAAAGAGAGAACGAATGTGGTTGCATCTAGGGTAGGAAGAAACCTGGACTGCCTACGTACCTGTATAAGATAGGATCAAATCGATGTAGTTCCTTAAAGACCATTATAAGTCATTTTAAGGGTAATATTTCTTCAAGAATTTGGCATTGGTAATGGGGAGGATTTGGTTGCTCTCCATATCACAAAGCATATATGCATAATTAGGATAGGCCTTTTCAATGGCATATAGACCATCCCATTTAGAGGTAAATTTACCCTCTTTTCTTCTTGTGGGTTAAGTGGCGATCGCGTGAGAAGGATGAGCTCACCCTTGCCATGTGGGCTTGGTATAATTCCAAATGCTGTTGTGTGGTGAGCTTGGATTCATCAAGGGTTTTGAGTCTAGGCCAACAAACCATCCTGTATTGCAACCCTTAGGGATGGGACTTAGACTTTAACTGGTAGAACTACCTCTGCTCCAAAAACAAGGGAGTATGGGGTTTGTTTGTATTGGTGTACAAAAGGTAATATGATATGCCCAGAGTGCCTTCCATAGGCACTCATGCTAGTTCCTTTTATGCCTAGAGACCATTTTCTTAATGATTTTGTAGAGAGTCTTGTTGAAGGCTTCCGCCAAACCATTAGCTTAAGGGTAGCATCGCGAAGAATGCTCCAGATCGATATTGTATTTTTTAATGAGTTGGTAAAGGGGTGAACTGATGAACGGCTGCCCATTGTCTATGATTATACTATCGGGGACACCGAACTTGTATATGAGATGGACCTTGATGAACCAAACAATGTCAGAAGCTTTGATTTTTCTTAGGGCGATAGCCTCTACCCACTTGGAGAAGTAATCTGTTACAGTAAGAATGTAGCGGTGCCCTTTGGCAGAGGTTAGAGTAATGGGTTCCACTATATCCATTCCCCGCTTGAAAAATGACCATGAACAAGAGGTAGTGTGTAGTGGTTCAATGGGCACATGGCCATAATCGTTGTGTAGTTGGCAAACATGGCATCTCTTGGTATATTCAATACAATCAACCACCATTGTTGTCCAGTAGTAGCCAAGTCTTTTTTGCTGGTATTGGAGCTTAGGGCTACTTTGATGTTTGCCACACACGCCAGCATGTACTTCATTCATCACAGTTATAGCCTCATCAGCTGATAAACAATGCAATAATATGCCATCAAGTGACCACCTACATAGTTAATTACCCTCCAGGGTAAACTGAGGGGCATCTCGTCTTATTTCAGCATGCTTGGCAGGATCAGATGGCTCCCTTCTACCCATGAGATGTTGAATTAGGGGCTCATGCCAATCTTCCTCTTTCGAGGTTAGTTTACCATCCATACCTTGTGCATCACACTCTTGCAATTTGGTGTTGCAGGTAAGGAGGAAATCTTCTTCTATAGATAAGGAAAATTGGGAGACAAGCCTTCTTTCTCCAATGTAGACGACTAAATAATCATCCTTTGGGTGTGTGAGAGATGTTGTCAGGATAGCGAGTGCATCGGCTGACCCATTATAGTCCCTTTTAACATGTTGTATTTGTAGGTGCCTAAACAACTTAACCAAGTCTTTAACCCTTTGAAAATAAGGTATAAGACTTGGTTTCTTGATGTGATAAGGTCATTCATCTGGCAGACAATGAGCTCTAAGTCTCCATAAACCGTAAGGTCATTAATAGGGAATTCCAAAGCCAGTTCAAGTCTTGCTATTAGAGCTTCATACTTGGTTTCATTATTTGAGTGCCCCTCCGTTAGTGTGAGGGAGTGCATGATGATGCCATTATTCAAGGTGACACAAATGATGCTGATCCCTAAAGACTTGTCTATGTTGTCTCCTAGGATGATGAAAGGGCCTCAGGATGCTCCGTCAAAGAATATTTCCTAGTTTTTCTTTATATGGACTTGCATGACATTCTCATTCAACAACTCTATTTGAATGGGTGAATTATCAAGTACTAGATGCATGGTGAGGAAATCTGCTAGCACTTGTCCTTTAACTGTGTGCTATAGAACATAGTGAATATCAAATTCTGAGAGAAGAACAGTCCACTTAGCGATACGCCCTTGTACTGAGGGATGGCTCATGATATACTTCAATGGGTTAGCCCTTGATATAAGGTGTACTGTTGTGGTAATAAAATAATGTCTTAGCTTTTGTAGTGCAAAAACTAGAGCCAAATAAATTTTCTAATGGGAGGGTAGTTTAGCTCAGCACCAACCATTGTCCTACTAAGATAATATAAAGCATGGTCCTTACTTTCCTCATTGTGTTGGGCTAGTAATGCCCCAAGAAATGATTCCATAACTGCCATAAATAATAATAGTGGCTTACCCGGGGCCTGGCTCATAAGTACTGGTGGATTCAACAGATATTGTTTTATACTGTTAAAAGCATTTTAACAGGCTCAGTCCCATATAAAGGAACTCCCTTCTTCATTAATTGTGAAAAAGGCTGGCAACATCTTGAAAGATTTGAAATGAATTGGCAAATGTATGCAAGCCTCCCCTATAATTTATTAAGTTCAGAGATGTTCTTTGGTGTTGGCATTTCAACTATGACCGTAATTTTCTTAGGATCTATTTTGATTCCTCTATGTCGAACAATAAATCCAAGAAATCGCCTTGATAATACACCAAAGGCACATTTAAGAGGGTTCATTTTCAGTTTATAACGGCGGAGACGTTGAAAGACCCGGTCTAGATCGACAATGTGGTGCTACCTAAGTTTTATCTTTACAACCAAATCATCGGCATAACATTCAACTGCATCATGTAACATGTCCTTAAATATGTAGGTCATTGCCCTCTAACAAGTGGCACCGACATTCTTTAGGCTAAAGGGCATGACCTTGTAACAAAATATTCTAATCAGCATATGAAATGCAGTAGCCTTTTCATCCTTTAAAGCCATTTAGATCTGATTGTATCCCGAATAATTGTCCATGAAAGAGAGAGCTTCAAACCTTGTGGTAGCATCTACTAGTAACTCTGTGAGTGGTAGAGGGAAGTCGTCTTTCGGGCATGCATTATTAGGTCCCTATAGTCGATACACACCGTGATCTGACCATTCTTTTCTGTATAGATACAATATTGGCGAGCCATTTTAGATATTGTACCTCACGAATGAACCTAGCTTTAAGTAGTTTTTCTACTTCTCCCTTTATTTTGTCAGCGATATCATGTCTGGCCTTACGAGGATGTTGTTTAATAGGCCGCTGAGATGGGTCAATGGCAAGGCAATGAACATCCATGTTAGGATTTCGCCCTAGTATTTTAGAATAATTCCAGGCATACACATCTCGATTTTATCTCAAAAATTATAGATACTATGTCTGTTCTTTTGGGAAAAGACGTGCACTAATGAAAGTAGGACGGAAGTCTCCCTCCATTCCCAGGTTCATTTCAATTAGGTCATTTATTGTTGCTTGGCTTCCGTCTTAAAGTTCTGGAGGAGCGAGCATCACTGGCCCCATGATAAAATCTTCAAAGGGCAACGATTGTGTCTCTGCGAACAAGCATTCAAAGGGAGCATCTTCTAGTAAGTCAATCTCATATGCCATTATTGCATGTGAAGAAACTTTCAACTTTGTGGGTTTCTTGCTCAACCCTCTTATATCATCTTTATTCTTGGAGTGGAGAACTAAGCGCTCAAACTGTTGCATTAGAACTTCCTTGCCCTAATAAGAATTCTTCTATTTTTCCTATTGGTCAAAGCAGTAGTTCTGGAGCAGCTAAGGAGCTAACTTCATATGCAGCAATAGGTTGTCTAGGTCTTTGAGTTCTCTCTCTGACATAAGACCTAAATGGTCCATGGACCGGATAGGACCTTTAGGTAAAAAAAATGGAAGGTACTTGATAAAGATCAATCTATGCCCCTGATAGATGTGCTAGTGGAAGGACGAAATTCGGTGCTACTGAGTCTGGGAATGACATGGGTTTGTCCTTTGTAGCTTTGATGTCATGCCATACCTTAAGCTTTTGGGATTTGAAGCTACTTTCATTGTTCTTTCTTGAGATATCATGTGTTATTTCCTAGGGATTAGTCTTTTGATAATATATGGCATCAGCAAAGTAAGCAACCACCCTTTGGAAGGGATTATTATTAGCTATAATGGTGTCTTATATATCTTGCTAGGGGTACTTGTTGCACTTATAACATGTTGAGGGGACCACCTAGAAATTGTGCATCCATGGCGGACTGATGAGGGTGTTATAAGCAGTGTCTACATCAATTATGTAGAAGAGCATCCAATCTTCTATGTAGTCAAACGTTGTCTTTAGCTTAATGGAACCGAGAGGTTTCTGCTCATTTTTATTAAAACCTTGGATGACGAGTGTACTGGGCCTGAGCTGAGATGAATCTACTCCCAGGTAGTTCAGGGTTTTAGCGAAAAATATGTTGACTACTAAGCTACCATCGATCATTACTCTAGATACAGGCTGATTATCAATAGAACCTGTGATGAATAATGGTCTATCATGGCTAAGATCATTGGCATACCGATCAGTGTCTTCAAAAGTGATTGTGGGCATACATAATCCTTCTTGTATTGTAGTTTGCTAAGAGGCTCTAGCAATCTCATCATTTATGACAAACTTGTCTGGATGAGTTAATGCATAGATCATAAAAGTCCTGAGCTCTGGTGATATATAGAGAACATCATAAATAGTTAACAATGATGGGATCTTCCTAAGGTGTGCCATCACATCATATGGGATGGGGTTTTCCATCTTCTTGATAGCCTACTATGTTCAGATTTTATAGCCATCTTTGTCATTGCATCAGCTTGTTGATTGGCTATAGGACCCCATGGCAGAATCTATTTCCTAGATCGCAGCTTAACTTGGTTGACATATCAAGATTGCGGTTGATGTCCCTCTACCGGGGTAGTGACTTTAAGTTTGGTAACATGCAAGTCCCTATCTAGGGATGGGCGAATATTTCATCCTCAGAGAAATTTTGAGATGCAGAGGCAAAGCTAGAATCATCGTCATCGCTAGAGCCATTTGAATTAGTGACCGAGGGTATATTTCTTCATCGACTGAAGTCGAGGAGTCACTGAAATTCATGTCGACATCCCATTAATCTTGAGGTAGGAAATTTACCACACTTTGCATATATTGGAGATTATATCTATATACCCTTTGTCGGCGATAAAAATGATCAATGAGCATTGGCCATAAAGAAATATAGCATGATGATAGAGTCAGGTACCAGTCAAAAGCATGTGAGTCTAGGAAAACTGGGAAAAGTCACACCAATAGATCATGGGCAGTGGTAGGCAAACCAATTTCTTGCAAGAAATGGCTGGTATGGAAATGGGGATCCCCATTCCCTGTGTATAGTATGAGAAGAGAAAGCTGATAGTCCTCTGGGAATTGAGTAAGATATACTTCCTGTCTGATAGGTTGCCTTATTTCACTGAATTGTCAGGAATCCAGTAGTTGTGCAATAATCTAGTCAGGGGTGCCCTCAAATTCTTCATACATTTGTTGTTAGGGAGGTTGTCTTAGAGGATCCGTATTCCAAAGATCATAGGGTTCCATGCTTGGCCTCATAAATTCGTGAATAAACATTTCAATCAAGTGGCCCCAAGAAGGTATGCTTTATGGCACTAAATCTATGTACCAATCTAGTGGTGGACCGTCCAGGGAGAGTGAAAACATTTGTAATAGTAAATTTTCATTGTACATTACCTTTCTACATAATATCATGAACTTAAACAAATAACGACAATGACATTTATAGTTTCCATTTAAGAAAGTGGCAAATAGTGAAACCTCAAAGTCGTGAGGAAATGCCTCGAAATATATAGCTCGATGACAAAGGAAGGCTCATCGCCTGAATTTGCTTAACACATTCTAGAAATATGTACGTTTCTAAGGTGTCATAGGTAAACAGGTAATTCTCACAGACTGTAGTGGAGGATCTTGTATAGAGCCTGTTAATGCAATGGAGATGCCACCAGTGTTATATCTATATGCTATCATTGGAATAGTTACCCCTTTATAGTTATCTTGGTATGTCAAGCTATTCTACAACTAATCGATCACTATTGTTTACCCACGTGGTGTTGGTGTTGAGTGTGATTCTCTGCATGGGTGGGGATTACCATCACGGATAATTGACACCATATTACAAGTGATGACGGGAGATTAGAGGAAATCTTTAGGCATAAACTCTTCTTATGTAACTGACACTCCTAAAAGTTACTCCAATAAGTCGTCCTCATGGAGCAATGGTTGTGAGGCCTTGACTTTAGGAGCCCTCTCCTTTTTCTTAGTTACTTCTTTCAAGCGGCCTTTTTGAGCACCCATAGGAGGGATATGTGTTTGTTGTGTTCCTATTTTAATAGCTTGGAGTCTTCTCTTCCGTGTCATCTTGCTCTTGAATGTGACCCAATCACCCTCATCATTACCGTCATCCCTATTGTCTTGAGGACTCATGAAGTTGATTATATCCTCATTGACAAAGATAGCATTAGTGGTTGCAGCCTTCATATCTGCGTCTAATTCCATGGTGTTCTTGTTAATTAATTCCTAAAGTTTGTCTTTAAATACAAAGTAGTCTTGCAATGTATGGCCCAAAATGTGATGATACTTGTAATATTTTGGGTCATTGACTTTGTTAGCTTCTACAGGTATTTTTGACTCAAGGAGTATGATATCCTGAGATTCAATTGTTTGGTTGAAGAGGTTCTCCAAATCATTAGGATCGAATGTATAAGCCTTCTTCTACCATTCCTTCATATTTGGCCTTCTAGGAGGAGCTTCTTGCTCTGCTGGCTTAGTTGTCTTTATAGTATGTTTGACTTTCAACTTAGTGGGTGACTTTTTTACGCCAACCATGGCAGATTTCATCTTGTTAACCACCATTTTTCCTTTTTTTTCATGTTTGTGGTCTATCAATCTTCTTTCCAAAGCAAACGCCTTGGATATCAGGTCATCAAACCTAGAGTACTTCTGCACCGTAAGGTGGAGAGAAAGCTCGAAGGCTATATTCTGCAGACACATCTCAAGGAGTGTTTTAAGAGGAAGTGCATTCTCATAAGCATAAGACATATTTTTTCATCTCTTAATAAAGTCCACTATTGACTCATTGTCTCACTATCTTTCATTAGTTAATTCATATAGTTTCATAGGCCTATAAGTGCTGTGAAACTGCTGTACAAATGCTCGTTTCATTGAATCCCAATCTAGAATGGAATAAGGTTTGAAATTTAAGTACCATGTAAAAGTAGCTCCGTCTAAAGATTGGACGAACAGTTTTAACAATAAATCACCCCATTAGGAGATGGCATTACACCGGGATTTGAAGTGAACAATATGTTATTTAGGACATGTCGATCCATTAAATGTGTTAAAATGAGGCTGGATAAATTTTGGCAGAAAAGGTACCGTATCCACATGTGGAGGGTATGGCTTCCCGCTTGTATATGTACTCACAGTTTTTTGCTCTTTGTATTCATTAAGCATCTCAGTCATCATTGCCCATATATAATTAAGATCCATCATGGGTGTAGATGGATGCCCGTATGGTCCCTGTTGCATGTAAGGAGGCTGTGTATATGCATTGTAACCATATGTCTAGGGAGGTCCAGGTCCATAAAATGGTGGTTCCTGTTGATGAAGAGCAGCTTGGTGAGGTTCTTGTGGGTGTGGGCCTTGTTAGAACCCTTGTGTGAATGGTCTTTGTGGAATAGGTATGTTGGGTGCAACACTCACAACTGGGGGAGCTCCTGGCAAAGTGGAAAAGGCATACTCCATTGTGTAGTGGGAGTACCCTTACTGCATTTGGTGAGGGACAGCCGACCTTGCTAATTCTAGTGCAATAGGATTACTATTTGGTAGGGCCATGTCTTGTCTTTGAAGTGTGAGTTTCTTGATCATGGCCCTTAATTCTGCTATTGCAGCATCCTAAGTGGTTAAGCAACGATCCCGGCTTTCTACTTGGGCTCGCCATTCTGTGGTTGTACATAGTGTGTTCCCCTTTGGAGTTAAAATGATACTCCCTGATGTTTACATTTTCAATATTTATTATAGGGTCAGTAGGCAGATCTTAACTTCCTTTTGATCCTACTATCATCACCTTAGGCCCTTGTGAGGTAAAGGTAACGTTGACTATTGCAGTAGTCATGTGTGTAGTATAAGGACTATCCTCGTGATGGAACATAACGGAAGAGGTTACAGGACCCCTCACAGTAGTTGGTAGCCCTCTTGAGGATGTTCTAGGTGTCCTAGTGCTTACTGCCAATTGACTTCTGGTCATCATACCAGCGGAGTTGAAAGCTCACGATCGTGACCCAGAAGGACTAGGAGTGTTGGTAGAGGCATCTTTCTTTACTTCGACCGCTGCTTAGAAGTTATGAGTAGGCCTGAATATCTTACTTTTGCCAACATAGGGTGTATAACCCAAGCTGTTTGTAGTGTAGGAGGGTAAGGAAAGGTCTCCCCTTTATGGATGTGCCCATGGTGGCATTGCATTGATTTACATATCCCCCACCTCTGGTTACATGTGGAAGAACTTGCATGCTTTGGCTCTTTGCCTTTGAGTAATGTTTCTTTTCTGCTTTTTCTCAGGGGATAACACCCTTCTTCTTTTTGGTGGTTTACTCTCTTCAAGCCCTCTGAGTGGTTCGAATTGGGTTATCAACTTCGAGTTCTTGAACTCTACCCTTGCCTGATTACACTACTGATTATGCCTCACATGTGGGATTTGGGTGGTCACATTCCCCGTTGTAATTTTTTTGACAGAGTATAACTCCCAGTAGTTCCCACTTTAGATTTCTTTTTCTGATTATGTAAGTTTCTTTTATGACTAGGTGGCCTAAATGCCCTATTCTGGTTGATGGCTTGTTCTTCTATCAGGTCCCTAAGAATCATGGGAACCCCTGTAAGAGTAATGTTGACTGTAGCCAAATCTTGGTCCTCTGGTGGCGAATGAGAATTTTCACTCACGCCATTATATGTGCATGAATGAGACTTTTCTTCATGCTGATTGTGCACGAATGTGGAAACCTTCAATATTGCACGAATGTCGTCTCTTTTGGGAGCATACATTTGTGCGCAAATGGTAAACTTCATTGTCATTCGTGACAGAAGTTTGTAGCAAAGGGTTTGTGAGCACACCAAGGTCATTGGCTTAGACTTCCTCTTGGCGAGTGGAGCTAGGTAATTGCAAGTTAGTTTCAGACTTAAACATCTGAGCCTTTCCCCTTCTCCTTATTGAATGTTGTCTATGGCGGTGAGTGATTCTCCGCGAATGAGAATTTTCTACATCATTCATGGGTCCAAACACTAGAAAATGTGAATATTCATATTCATTTGTGCATTTTAGTTGTGGCGACTAGAATTCTGGGTCCTCGCCTGAGACAATAATCTATCATTTTCTAAAGCTTTTAATGGCTTTTAAGTGAAGGTTTAGCTCAGCCTTAGGTATCCATTGTTTCCTTAAATTATTCAAAGTGATTTGAGAGGCATAACCTATTGGTTTAATATTAGGATTGCCATTTTTAACTAAAACAAGCAATGTTACTACTACTTAGGGGGAGACCAAAGCCTTAACCACTGGTGAGTTTTAGGAGACTGAAGCCTCAACCATATGGATTAATGGTGGTGGGGAGACCAAAGCCTTAACCCATGTTTTCCTTATGACTTGTGGTAAACCGGTAGAGGGTTTCACAGTTGCAACTCCATTGAGGTACCTATAAAAGTAGGAAATACCTATTAATACAACGGAACTTAAAAAGAGATGAGAGGAAAGTTAAGTCCCACTAGGAGTGCCAGAAATTTGTAACACAAAATTTCAAACCGTGTATAAAGCGAAATTCGTTGAACAAATTACCTAGCTGTTTTAGAGGCTAGTTTATTATTTTATGAATGGGGACTAAAATTCCAAGTCTCATAGACTTGTTAATTATAGTTGTTTAACTCAACCAATCTCTGATTAACTCTAAGTTTCTCAGCTTGTATTATAAAATAAAGTTGCAGGAATGTAAGGAAGAAGAAGTAGAAGAGCATATGATATTCTTTTATAAATATATATATATATATATATATATGATTACACTTGTTCATACACCAACAAATTTACCTATCCATAACTTGATTCATCCTTAAATTTCTTATGATATCTTCCTTGGGGAGATTGCAAAGGTATAATGGACATGCTCCCTCCTCTTTTGGAAGAGAGGTAACTTACGAAACTTCAAGGGATGGGTGTAGCTTGTTTCACAATGAATCTTTAAAGCTTTGACAACTTCTAAAACTCCTTCATTTTCTATCTATGTATCTCTATGTGTGTTTGTATTTATCCTTCTCGTGTTGATCTTTTAAGTATTTATAAACACCAAAGTGAGTTAGAGAAGAGTCATTGCTGAGGAGGAACTCTATCTCTTCCACAGCTTTTTTTGTTGGAGTGAGATTCTTCAAATCTTTATCCAAAAAAGATAGGTGATTCTTCTGTGCTAGAATCCACCTTCTTCCATCTTTTGGGCAGTCAAGAAACTCATAAGAGTCTTGGCTATCCAAAATAACCACCCTGGGAAAAGATAGAATCAAATTTCAGTTTTTGGTTTCCGTAGTGCGCAAATGTGAACAGTGCATTCGCACGCACTTTTGGTGGCAAAAGCGAGTACTTGAAATCCTTTGATTGCGGGCGAATAAGACTATGACTTGTCATTCGCTAACAAGAGTGTGGCGAATGTCATATTATTTTTACATTCGTGCACACTTTTGGGGTTTCTACACTTGACAATTGAGATTTTCACACACAACAAACCCTCAGAACTACATGTAGTTTGATCCCAACAAAACCCTAGCAACACCGAACCACATAAGATCGGGTATGTAGGCAGCTTGAGACTATGTCTCAGGTGCAATTGTAATGATCACACCACAGGGGTGGTCTAGACTAGTAATTTTACATCTAACAGAGACTAACCCTTTTGGCAATCCAAGGCATATATGATCAAGAGAAGACACCCTAGAAAGGTGGGTAATTGGGGTGCTTAACACCTTCCCCAATTGCAATAAAATGACTTACCCTTTTTCTTTAGAAACCAAACCAGTTTAAGGAGTTAACCCCTAGACCTCTAGGCCTACACTTCTCCTCTTTCCCAAAGAAGGGAACCGATGTCCAACTCCATCGATTAATCTTGAGTTGGTGGCGACTCCCAAAAAGCCAAACCCCAGGGTTAGCACCACTGAATGGAGATGCGAGAGGTGGTCAGGGCCACTACCCGATGTCCATAACTTTCATTAAAGAATGGAGATGTGCTAATGGACATACTACTATCTTCTCTAACTATCTAGGATTTTTGCTAGGATATTATTGGGATTGTTAAGCCCTATGTGAGTAACTTGGGCTCTGATACCAATTAAAATGTCTCTAAAGTTATCCTATAGGGGGTGAATAGGATATAAAAATTATTCTACCCTTTCTTGGAAATGTCTGGATTGATTTTAATCTTCTTAAAATTAGTTCGAGTGTATGTGTGCAACAATGTGCTTACTCAAGTATTTAAACAAACATGTAATGAGAAATATTAGATATGAGTACAAATAGAGAAACAAGTAATCACACAGTCAATCCAGAACACAAGATTTATAGTGGTTCAGCACTAAGGTCTACGTCTACTCTTCTAAAGCTCACTACCGAACTTAGGTATATTTTATTTAGATTGTCATATACAACTTAGGTCAACATACAAAACCTAACTACTTGCTCACAAGCAAGCTACACAACAACACTTGGTGTCTCCGACGAGTGTGCACTACTTCTGGTGTCTCCAGCAAAGGTAGTTAAGCTTTTGGTGTCTCTGGTGGAAGCAAAGTAATAAAGGATGAATGAATATATAAATGAATGTAAAGAGAATAACAAATATTACCACTAAGTTGGTTGATGTTGTTGTTTTTACCACATGTGGGAGTACTCCTTGTTGAGCTAGTTTGCCTTATACACCCACTTTTTCTTCAAGCTATGGCACTAGAGTTCCTTGAGCTAGACCAACCAAAAAGTTTCCACAAGGGACAACCCAAACCACACCTCTTAAATAGATGCTAGTTACAATAGAGCTGAGAGAGAACCAAAAGAGATTTTCTTAAGAAACTTTCAAGCTTAGAGATCAAGCAATGGAGAAAAAAGGGTTTTCACCCTTGGAAGATCTTTTTAGCAAAGGAAATAACACTCTCTTGAATGCTTGAAGTGTGTTCCACTAAAGGGAAATTTTTCCTTTTATAAAGGACATAAAAGGCTACAATCCTTAGATTTGAATATTTTCAAATGGGCAATAGAAAATAGCCATCCATTTAAAATGGAGTTTTGGTAGATTTCCAAAATACTTAGGCATAATCGATCATGGGTTCATTTTTCATGACCTCCTAAACATTCTCAGGGGTGACTCAGTGGTGTGGGCCCACATTCAAGTCATAACCAGTCCATGATTGATCATGGGGTCTTTAGGATCCATGTTCATGATCGATCATGAAGGAGAGGCCTAGTTCTCCCGTGCCTCATTTTTCTATTTGTGATCAAGCATGGGCTTTGTGATCAATGACAAAAAGTGAAATATCTATATCTTTGTTTTGTAATCGATCATGGGGTCTGTGATCTATCACAAAAGTAAAATTTTCATTTTCACTATTTTGTGACTCTTGGGGAATCTACATCCTATTGGGATCATTTTGGGGTGTTCAACCATGTGTGGGGACACATCTTAGGTCATATTACATGAACCCTATTAAGCTACATGCATGCTTTTACTTTCTTGGGTGTTAGGACTTGGCTTGAGTCTTAGTCTTCAAGGCTTAACTGTTAGAGCTTCTTCTACTCCTTTGCCCATAGATTGACAAATGATGCTCTTGCATCAACAACTTCCACCTTGGAAGATTAAAAGGCTTCCTTGGTTCACAAGTCTTTCATTGGGTTTTGGAGTTTTGAAATCTTTTGAACTACATTCATCTTGAACTTCTACATTCACCTTGATCTTCTACATGCACATTGGTTCTTGTTGCATTTAATCTTTTCTCTTTATTATTTGTATTGGGAATATGAAGTGTCTCTCTCTATATACATGTATTTTCATTAATAGGTTAGTGGTTTGATACTTAGAAAGTCTAAAAGAGTTAATGTGAGTCCAAATTCATTTTTTTGATGTAGCCTATAAATACTACCTTGTATCTTGGCACTTTCAAGTCATTGGAATGAAATTTCAAGTCTCCATTAGCTACACAACAAGTTAACTTTATTTTTCTATGTTTGTTGGCATCAAGAGCACACTTATCTCTTGATATTTTGTCATTTTCCCTTCAAGTAGTTGGTTTCAATCCAACAAAGTGGTATCAGAGCTGTTGTTGAAGGAGAGGGCTTCCAACAACAACATGTTGCAGCCACAACTTCCCTATTTCAATGGGAAGAACTATAGTTAATGGAGCATACAAATGAAGGTGTTATATGGATCACAAGATCTATGGGATATTGTAGAGTAGATTTGTAGAGTCGGTGGATTAATCAACACTCACTCAACAACAGCTCAATGAGTCGAAGGAAAGTCGTAAGGACAAGAAGGTGTTGTTTTTCACCTACCAATTGGTAGATGAAGTCATCTTCGAAAGAATCTCATCAGTGACATTCGTGAAGCAATCATGAGACACACTCTATGCATCATACAAGGGAGATGAAAAAGTGAAATTAGTAAGATTACAAACACTTAGAAGTGAGTTTGATTTATAAAAAATGAAAGACTCTGAAAGTGTTGAAGAATACTTCAATCGGGTTATTTCTCTTGTTAATCAATTAAAAGTAAATGGAGAAAATGTTGGAGACCAAAGGATTGTTGAGAAAATCCTACGAAGCTTGACCCAAAAGTTTAAGTCTATTATTGTTGCAATAGAAGAATCAAAAGACTTATCTTCTCTATCAGTGGAGAGTTTGTTGGGATCACTTTAATCCTATGAACTTAGTATGAAGCAATATGATTCTTCTCCTTTAGAGCAAGCTTTTTAAACTCAAATCTCCTTTAGGGGAGGTTCTAGAGGAAGAAAAGAATAAGCTTTTCATCATGGAAGAGGAAGGAGCAATGTTGGATGAAATCGAGAACTTGAAAAAAAAGAAAATGAATCTTCTTCTTCTAATCACGGAAGAGGGAGGAGACGACCTTTATTCCAAGTTCAATGCTATCATTGCCAAAAGTTTGGTTATATGATAAAGTTTTATAGAAAAAGATTCGTAGAGGAAAACAAAAATGAATCAACTTTCATGCATGAGAGAGACTAAAGTAAAGAATAAGACACTCTCTTTCTTACTTGCAATGTGCAAAAAGTATCTCTTGATGAGACTTGGTATCTTGATAGTGGTTGTAGTAACCACATGATGGGTAACAAAGGCGTATTCATGAACTTGGATGAGTAATCCAAAGTGAAGTTAGAACGGGTGATGACAAGTTTCTTTTGGTGAAAGGAAGCAGTGATATTCTTGTCAAATCAAAGAAAGGCACCAATCGTATCTCCAATGTCTTTTATGTTCATGGCCTCAGGTACAATCTCTTAAGTATTGACCAACTCATTTTGAAAGAACACAATGTTTACTTCAAGGAAGGTGCATGTGAGATCAAAGACAAGAACAATGTTCTCATAGCCAAGGTGAGAACGACTCCAAAAAAAATGTTTCCTTTAAAGTTTTCAACTCAAGTTTATCCTTGCTTCAACAATATTATCAAAGACAATTTAGGGCTATGGCATCTCCGTTACGGTAACTTGAGTTTCAAGACTTTAGCCCTAATGGAGAAGATAAATATTGGAGAAGAAGAATATTATCAAAGGCATGTCCAACACCAACCTTTAAGATCAAGTTTGTGAAGGATGTACACTTGAGCTTATGCATTCGGATCTATGCGGGCCCATGCATACGAATTTGATTGGAGGTAATTTTTATTTTCTTATCTTCATTGATGACTATAGTAGAAAGACATGGATTTATTTTCTTAAAGAAAAATCAAAAGTTTTTTTGTTGTTTCAAAGTTTTTAAGGCCTTGGTTAAGAAGCAAAATGGTTTTACGGTGAAAACTTTGCATTCCAATTAAGGTGGTAAATATATGTTTTATGAGTTTGAAAATTTCTTAAAAGAAAATGGCATCCAGCGTCAATTCACTACTTGGTACCCTTCTCAACAAAATGTGGTTGCTAAAAGAAAGAATAAAACAATTATGAAATTGGCTAGAAGCATGTTGAAAGCCAAGGGAATGCCTAATGTATTTTGGGTGAAAGTTGTATCATGTGCAATCTATCTTTTAAATCGTGCTTCTTCCAAAAGTGTTCAACACATGACTCTTCAAGAAGCTTGGAGTGGTTAGGAACCATGTGTTGGATAGTGGAT
>JAOXJP010007562.1:0-17996 GCA_025762735.1 Platanus orientalis | reverse complement strand
TGAGCCATATCTCAAGCAAGGTGAGGGAGAGATTGAGTGAAAATGTGAAGAACGTCAAATGCAGAGGGAGGGGGAGAGAAAAAGTGAGGGAGGGAGAGGGAGAGGAAGGGAGATTGATGGTGCTGACGTTCGGCGCCGAGTGAAGGAGGGGGAGAGCTGCTCGGCAGCGAGTGAGGGAGGGGGAGAGCTGCTCGGCGGCGGTTATCCTGTTCGTGGGAGAGAACTGTGGGATGAGAGGGATGCGTGAGGTGTGGGAGTTGGGTTTTACTTCGTTAAAATGGGGGAGGTATGGGATAAAGTGTATAATGGGGAAGGGATGAGGTGACTTCAAAAATTTGTGAGGTGAAATCAGCAACAATAGAGCTTGAGGTAAGTTCAGTAAAATTTGAGGTGTGACTAGCAGACCCCTTCTAGCAGACCCCTTCCCAATGGCTTGCGTTGGGGTACACCTGGGAACCATTGTGGAGATTGTTGTCCTTAGATTAAAACCGTTGGATTGGAAAACTAATCTCCGTTTGTGCAATGTGTTCCTATTGGCAAATTAATATTAATCATAACCGTCCATTTGATAAGAACTATACTTGAGTAGACTCATACTGAGAGTACAAACAATACTCTGCAGTAAGTTAAAATACATTCAGGTGAAACTGTTCTCAGAACTCTGCACATTATATAATAAAGTTGAAACTGCTACCAAGTTTTAAATCTTTATACACGTGTCACTCTTTAAATACTTGGTATACGTTAAAATCGTTATCTAAGGTTAGATCATGATCTCAGATCAGAATTGACACATTTGCTATGCAATTTAGGGTGTTTTTGGCATGCAATCCAGGATCGTAATCTAGTGTTAAATCATGATCTGAAATGTTCCCTTCCAACACAATCAATCATTTAATTTTATTTCTTATTGGAAAGATTTAATTTCCTATTTAAATCTCTTTCAACACCCAATTTCTTTATTCTAAATGGATGAGTTCAACATTTAAGTTTTACTTATGTTTCATATTTAAACCGTTAAGAAGAATGATTTACCTGGTTTCCTTGGATATAACATAAGGTATCTTCTTATTTCTTGGTCTAGAATTAGTTCAAGTTGCCTCCACACGGTTCCACAAATAAGGCAGTTATCCGTATACATTTTTTAATACCGAGTATTCAGGATATGTTTATGAACGCTTCTCTTAACAAATGCTCACCGCTGCACCCTGTCAGGGGCGAACACATCAGTGTTGAAAAGTGATTTTCACTTTTTTGGGGGGCGCATATTCATTTTTCAGTGCTGATGTGCCCGTCGCCTGATAATGAGCGGTGGTTAGCATTTGTTAAGGTGAGTATTTTTTATCCATTCACGAGGATTCCAACATAATAATCAGACATGTTTACAAGAGAGAAATGGAATTCAAATTTAATAATAAAATATATTAACAATATTTTTTGTTTTTTTTTCTTTTTTTTGGTACAGCCACGTGGGCCTTCATCCGGGATGTTATCGTATGTACCACACCCCTGATGGGACCACTTGGAGGGGCGGAATCAATTCACTTTTTGGAGGTTTTTGATTCCCCCTCCTGAGTGGTCACATCAGGAGTGTGGTGCACTTGATATGGCACCTTCATCATCACAGCCGATTGAAGCTGGACCAGCCTGAGCCACTCACCCCACCATAGGTCTTCCCTGTGGCAAATGCCTCAGGTGCTAGAACATTGGAGTTTTGGCTTTATTTTTATTTAATTTATAGTGTTAAGGTCATTGCTTCCCTGCAAATGGTAGTGGCTTAGGTTGTCACCGTGAAAACACAAGTTCGAATCTCATGAACAGTTACTTTGTGCAAAAGAGTTCCCCCCAACAGTTACTTTGTGCAAAAGAGTTCCCCCCAGGAATTCTGATACAACTATTAACAGATCGGTGGCACATATACTTGTCCATAATAAATCACTTCCAATATTAGTAACAATTACAACCTTCAAGTGCCAAAAGTATGGCTCAACCCTAACCCAACCCATTTATTAATTGTGTCAAAGCAAGTCAACACACTTTGATCTTAAACACGTTTACGGTCAACTTTAATCTGTTTATTTCATGTTGGGTTTGTGTCGGATTCATGGGTTATGTGGTAATTCATATTGGCGAGTCATATTCATGTCATATCAAGTTAAGGGTATACGACTATATGGTTCAATCATAACCTGACCCATTTATTGATCGTGTCAAAGTGTATTAACCCGTTTTGACCCCAAACACCTTTACAGTCAACCTTAACCCAGCTAACCTGGTTATTTTGTATTGGGTTGGTGTCAGATTCATGGGTCATGTCAAACATTGCCACCCCTACGTTTGGCAGCCACCTGTAATGAAATCATTTCATTTGAAATTCTCAAGGCATTTGTAGCCAGCAGGGGATGATTCAAAATGAATTCATTCAATTCGCAGCGATTTGTATTTGATAACTTGTCATTTCATTTGAGAGAAAAAACCTAAGATGGCTTCATTTCTACTTTTAGTTAACAAATCAGTATAAATTTGAATGAGTTTGTTATAAACCGTCACCTCATGGCTACATATACCTTGAGAATTTAACAGGCTATAAATAAATGACTTCGTAACTGCTACATCCTCTGAATGGCTGAAAAAGCTGATTTGAAAAGAAAAAAAATCTAGGGACTACAAATGATAAAGGAAATCTTGTTATATTTGAAAATGAATCCTTTGATATTAGAGCCATCCTTGCATATTATTCTTATGGTATCATGGAAGAATGTCTTCGTAAGAGAGTGGAGGATCAAATTAGAGGCAACCACGCCCAAGGGGGTCGACTCCCCCCACCCATAACTGTGTTATCAGGGATTGGTACCATCATAAAAAAAACGAACAAGGAAGGTTGATAATGGCAAGATAGAAGCAAAAACCACTCTCTTCTTGCTTAGTGGTGGAAAGTCCGACATTGCGGATGGTTAAGAATGTAGAGATAGAAGGTGACGCCCTCATACTCATAGTAGTAAATTCTCTAAAAGAACACGAATTTCCTCATTAGAAACATCATTAAAATGTTTAACGTTGCCTTCTCTTTTCAAAGAGGGCGGGAGAGGGGGACATCAACACAAAAAATAGTGAAATTACCACCCATGGTGATTGAAATCCCGTTCTTTCTCTTGGAGAGGGCATACTGTGCTACATTATATAACTCACTACCATGATAACACAAAATGTTCCGCTATCATCTTGAGTTTCAATATTTCATTAAATGCCAGGTTTGAACTATTACAATGGTATTCGAAGAGCAAATTTTTTTTCGAGGACTAGTCCAGTAATGGGATATTCCATTGGTTATTTGCAATCAC
Organism: Platanus orientalis; assembly: GCA_025762735.1. Classification (NCBI taxonomy): domain Eukaryota; kingdom Viridiplantae; phylum Streptophyta; class Magnoliopsida; order Proteales; family Platanaceae; genus Platanus; species Platanus orientalis. The sequence goes on along the minus strand of JAOXJP010007562.1, from coordinate 14,655 downwards.
CTCTTTCTGGAGACATAGAGACGACCCCTTTGTATTTCCAGTGGTAAGGATGATTTGTTAATTAAAAGACCTCTCAATTATTTGCCAAAAAATGCCCACATATGCATGATTAGACCCGAGTGCACCCCCAAGGAAGTTTTTTGTTTTGTTTTTGTTTGTAAGGATGAAAATAATCGCCAGTGTCTGTCTATGGCAGCACCAATGACTTCCGAAATCTATGAGAACAACAAGATGTATAGTATGGGGCGAGTTTCATAACTAAAACTTTGGTTATTGACTAAAAAAACGAAGCTACAAAGCACAATGTGTTGTTGTCGTTGTTTGTTTGTTTTTTTTTTTTTTTTTGGGTAATAAAGCACAATGTGTTTAGTAGTTATACTTTTTATGAAGACCAGAACTTCTTTAATGCCTACCATCCAACTGGCTCAGGCTAGCAGTCTAATACTTCCAATAAAACTAACTGTTAGAACAACATTCATCAAGAAACAAAAGCATTCTTTCAAAACTCAATCAGCATGAGTTGCTTTTCGAATGGCAAACAACAACACAAATCAATAAAATGGTAAATCCAAATCCATTGCGTTAGTAAAGATCAATCACTGATGAGGTTTCATTCTGCTTTCAAGGGAGCCTGAGGTTGATGCACATTCCACTGCAACAACATCCATATTATCGATGTCCCTGATTAAAACAAAAACAAAGTCTCGTAAGTTCAGGAGAATACACAAATGCTAATTATAGTCACTCACCCAGAGTCTTCAATTGGACTAGTTTTTCAGCAAAAAAAAATTCCAGAATAATGTGGTACTTTCAGAATAAATAAGCTGTAAGCTACTGCAAGACGATGATTCATGAAATGCTCAATGAAGAATGTACAACAGAACCAAACTAGAATATTACTCCTTACTCATAACTCAACATGGTGCTCTGTATTGCAAACTAATGATCATGGGTTCAATCCCAGAATATGACAGAAGCAAAATGTAATGACTTGAAAAGTCTCCTTTAAACCAACTGCATTAAAATGGGTATAAAGAAAGATGAAAAGATCACAATAAAGGGACCCTGAAAACTAAGAAAGAAGCGAGCAGAGATATATGACCTCTCAAGCCATTCATTCCATTACCCACTGAAAGCATTAAGAAATTTCCAACAAGCCTGAAAGCCATTCCCATTCTCAAATCAACTAAAAGAGTAACAATGTATTCAATGATCACTATAAAATATGGATAGAAATAAGCTCTATTTCAGAATCTTTCATAACATCAAGCTAATGAAAAAATGGTTAGGAACAATGCCCTGGCAAAGCTCTTATTCATTTATTATTGGATCATTAGTTTATTAATGAATGAAGTCCATTAATGCATGAATGTTGTGTGTGTGCAACAGCCGAGGCGACAACTATGGCAATGGCATCCCTCCTCAGTATTTCTTTGTAAACTCTCTCTCCCCTCAATAGTGATGGGCCAATTGCAAACACTCTTTGATAATGATAGCTGGCAGCCTCAACCTGCAACTTAGAAAGCTATTGTGAACTCTCTCTCTCTCTCTCTCTCTCTCTCTCTCACACACACACACACACACACTCTCATTTTCAATGAATTTTCAGTTGTCAATCAAAAAATAAAATTCAAGGAGACCAAGTTAAAGTTATGCTAACATTTGATGATTACACTAATCATAATGACCAGCTTGCCATTCATGTCAATCGTTCTAAACCAAAAACATGCAGCATTTTATTGAATAATATAGGGAAAACCTTTAACAATTTCATCCTTCCATACAATAAAAAGAGACCGGTTAGAAAGCTTACTTGTTACGAAGGACAAGTGACTTCTTTAGGATATCTATTGTATCTTTATTGTTACCCTCGTTACCAAACGAAGCAAGCTTCAATACTTCATCTTCCTCCAAGCTCAAATCTGAGACTCTAAATTACAAAAATTTTATAGCCTCGGTAAGTGGAAAAGAAAAGAGAAGAAAAAATGAAGATAACAAGAATATGGAAAATGCTCTCACAATTTGAGTGCAGCAAGCTCTTTAGCTAGGGCCAAATTTCTTTCCTGCAGCCTAAAGCACTCTGAAGATGCTTTGACGAGTTCCTATAATATATAATTGGAGTCAAAGTAAAACCCAATGTCAACAAGTTGATCAATATTGGGAGGCCAATCGGTTATAATTAAGAAAAAAAAAATCACCTCAGATTTCGAATGAAACAATTGTTGAATGAATGCTTTCTGTTTCAGAGCATCATTCTTCAATGCCTCCTCTTTCTTGGTCTTCTCCTTGTAGAGACAAAGCTACAACAAGAATCAAGATTAAGAACTGTCACGTGTCTTGTTAGGAGTAAATTTAGGGATTTCTTGTTCAGGGATATGTTAGTTTGTTGAGTTAATAAGTAGGAAACGTGGATTTATCTTTAACTTGTTGAGTCTTTTATGGGGTTAGCATTAGAAAATTTTAGGGCTTATCTTGACTTATCTATTATTGGGGTCCTTAGAAGTTGTATTTAAGGAGTCTGGAATGGATTTAATGTATGAATGAAAAAGTATCTAGTTTTTTAGTATACGGAGGTTTGGCTCCCTCGAAGAAGCCTATCTTTTCTTGTCTTTTCACTTACATTATTTATGCACGTTGCAAGTGGTATTAAAGCTATATTGTCCTACCATGGCAAACTGATGCAGCACAATAGCTTTGATACCAAAATTGATGTAGCACACAAGCTCTTATACCAAAATTAATGCAGCACACAACCCAAAACTCACAATGTAATGATAATAACAATGAGGTATAATAAAGCTCTTGGGTATGGGTTAAAATCATATCAATTCTGAGGTCATAACAAGTCTAAACAAGGTTTGTTCTGGGATAAATCAGTAGGTAACTGCGAGTTTGTGAGTTTACAAGGGATCAAATAAAGGTAGTTAATCTGTTGGTTATGGGCTAAAGGAATTAGTTCAAGTATAGGATAGAACCCAAATCACAACAGTGTTGTAGGTGATGGGCCTGAGACAGATAGAACACCTATTGTTTTGAGTGGTTATAGGGCAGTACACATTCTGGGCAGCAAGGATTAATGTTATCACAACAGTGTTGTAGGTGATGGGCCTAAGACAGATAGAACACCTATTGTTTTGAGTGGTTATAGGGAAGTACACATTCTGGGCAGCAAGGATTAATGTTGACGAGTGAAACTCAAAAGAGAAAGGGTTTTCTGGGTATGGCAGCAAGCAATAAAGATCCAATAGAAAAGAAGCAAAAGAAGAAAGAAATAAAAAAGGAATCTTACATGATGTGAGTAATCACCTACCTCACAATCACAAGTCCTTAGACATTACTATCCTTGGGTCCAAGTTTAGGCACCAGAACCTTGAAGAAGAAAAGAAGTTTCACTCATAGAGAACAAAAAACCAACCAAAAATTTTATTAACTCCATCATACCAACACAAAAACGTGCAACCCTATATATAGGCTCACAAACTCATGAAAATAGCAAACAAAAAAAACAAAAAAAACAAATTAGAAACTCCTAAACTACTAGCTTACTTGTTACCTAAGACTTTCATAGACTCAAAACTACTAAAAACTTAACTTTCAAAAAACAAAAGCTGCCAAAATCAAATCATTTTAAAGGATTTCAACCAACACATAATGTTTTATCACAAAAAGACCCAAAAACAAAATGGAAAATGACCCTCATGCCTAGATTTTAATAACTTATGAAATATTAACTAAAACAGTAAACTAACTCAAGAAAGACTACATCATGTATCCTAAAGATGTTCCTCCATGTGTCCCCATATATCTTCTCGTGTGGACCCCACTAAGCTCATGTGTAGGTCCCACATTACCTTCAATGTCTGCATCACAGACAATACTCGAATCTCCCAACTAGCTAAAGCTATGAATCAACTTAAAGAGACTCAGGAGGCACAACAAAGAATGTTCAACAACGTGGTTAAGAAAATGAGTGTCCTAGATTCTAGCTATTATGCTCTTACTCGCAGCCAACAGCAAGTAAGAGGACAACAATCCGCAAGTCGCTTAGCCAACCGACATCATTATTATCCTCAAACTAATGTCATGGGAATTCACACTCGGGCAATTCGGTTGGATTTTCCCAAGTTTGACGAAAATAATCCAACAAGGTGGCTCTACCGAGCTCAACGGTTTTTTACTTATCATAAAACCCCTCCCCAACACCGATTAATGATAGCATCATTTCACATGGAGGAAAAGGCATTGGCTTGGTATCAATGGATGAAAAGTTCTAGAGCATTGACAAGTTGGGACGTTTTTGTGAAAGCTATCGAGACTTGTTTCAGGCCAATTGTATACAATAATCCGGTTGAGACCCTCATCAAGCTCTGTTAGGTGACTTCGGTGGAGGAGTATCAATCTCAGTTTGAGGTACTTGCTAACCTCACAGAAGGGCTAACAGAACCTTTCATGATTAGTTATTTCTTCAGTGGTCTTAAGGACGACATTAGACTTAGCGCTAAAATGTTCAAGCCAACAACATTTGGATTGCTAGTTTACAAGAGGAGAAACATGTTGTCCAATGTTAGGTCAATCATTTTAATTATCTCAAACCAGCCACAACATCTATTAAAGTTTCAATTGAACTTCTGCCAATTAAATGGCTTACATCAGCTGAAGCCCAAAAAAGACATCCACGTGGGTTGTGCTATCACTGTGAATCTGTGATGATATCATCCAAGTCATAGCTGCAAGGTGTAGAAGTTTTTCCTTACTGAAAGACCGGATGAATACAATCCTACGGCTGATACGAATCAAAAAGAAGGCAAGAAATATGAAAACTCACCGGGATGACCGGCTTACATTTTTTTATTAAACCTTGAGGACAAGGTTATTTGAATTGGAACTGGGAAGTGAATGTCATGTGTCTTGTTGCTAGCAAATTTAGGGATTTATTGTTGAGGGATACATTTGAATTAATAAGTAGGAAAGGTGGATTTATCTTTAATTTGTTGAGTCTTTTGTGGGGTTAGTATTAGAAAATCTTATCGCTTATCTTGGCTAATCTCTTGCAGGGGAGTCCTTAAAAGTTGTATTTAAGGAAGATTTGTAATTCAATAAAGAGAGCAAACACTGGAACCCTAACAAAACCTCTCCAGGTTAGAGATTCAACCGAAGGTTGCTTAAATTTTATTAAGAGTAATAAATAAATAAATAAAAACATATTTAACAACAGCCATAAACAAATGAACGAATCGAATACCTCTTCATTGACATCTTTCAGATCCTGCTGTTGACGCTCGAAAGTCGAAATGAGTCCGGAAAGCTTACCCTCCAATTTCTTCACTTCTCTGCGCAATGCGGTAGGATCTTCTTCTACTTCAAATGGTTTCCGAGACATAGTCGGCTCAATCTGATCACCGACTGACTGGAAATAAAGCCGGCCGGCATTCTCTTGACAACAGACCTGCTTGCAGACGGGGCAAGTGGTCTTCTTCGCATTGGAACAATACTCAAACCATTGTTGAAGACTATTAAAGAAAAGAAAAGAAAAAAGGTAGCAGAGAATAAATTAATGAAGTTTTCGAAGAAGAGGAAGATGAATCAGAGAATAGGAAGAAGAAGGAACGCATGTACGAACCAGAGCTCGTGAAATACATGGCCACAAATGGAGATGACCTGAAGGTCTTCGACGATTGGCTTGAGATCCTCGTAGCAGATTGTGCAGATAGTCTTGCCGAAGGCGCTGTTGCCATCGTTCATCGTTGCTGCCACGGTCTCTCTCTCTCTCTCTCTCTCTCTCTCTCTCCCCCCTTTAAAAACGATCTTTTATTGGGGCGCGAATTCAAAATAGAAACTGAACCCACAAACGATAGCGCGGGAAGAGTACGGGCAGGAAAATTGCTAAACCCGGTGAAGTGATAGAGTATATTGAAGGTCTATACAGTCCGAAATATACACACACTATAAAACACTGTAAAAGATAACGATTTTAGCGTAGCTTGTTTTTGGTTTGGCAGTAGAGCTTCAGTATATTTCAATGTTGGAAGTTTATATACTTTTGCCTGTATGGTTGTATATACCAAAAGAGAGTACTATTAAGGGCTGTCCAAAAGCGGTATATTTGATTTTTGTGTTTTGAGATAGGGTTCTAGAGAAATCTTGATTTTAATCACTGTCCTAAGAAATTATAACAAATGAACCCCTCAGGATTTGGTATGAATCTTGCATGAACAAATAAGGTCCCAAAGGCATAGGAGTGGAGGATACATCAGCACCAAAAAGTGTAAATCACTTTTTCGGTGCAGATATATCCGCTCCTGATGCTGTTTAGACTTTGTTCATTCATGAAGGGTTCATACCAAATCCGAACATAAGTGAAAGCTATAATTGTAAACCATGATTGTTGTAATCGGAAATTGGTGTGACCTTGTGTGATCACTCTAGATTGACATGTGGGAGTGTATAGGATTAATAACATAAGAAAAGGTGTTCAAATAAAAAAAAAAATTTGTCAAAAAGAGATGAAATCATCTACAGCTCTAAATCACTATATAGTCCACGCACATGTCTATAACAACCACATAAGTAGTTTTGATTTCACACTTTCAAATTTTGAATATCTAATTTTAGTCGAATCACAACCATTTTTTGCAGCTGTGATATCATAGAGAGATTTAGACCTGTAGATAATTTCCTTTGCAAAATAAGGTACCACATTCGATAACGCATCACCTATCAGTTTGTGGTGCAAGTCATACATAGTCACATCAATTCTTGGTTGCAAAATATTTGATCATTAATTCCACTAAACTCAAATCAACAAGGCTTCATCCTCACTTGGGGTCAGCTACATGAATCCTTACTACTTTGACACAAGTTAATTTTGACCTCCCTCTTATCACATTAATATCTGCAACTTATACCATCTCACTATTATCATTGGTCTTTATTGTATATAACTGAAATCATTTATGTTGCTTTTCCTTGTGCTATTATTAAGCTTGTTGTGAATGCAGTCATTCTTTTTCTTCTTCTTTTTTTAATTTTTTTTTATAACAAAAAACAGAGATCATATATTAAAGAGAACGAGAAAGCCCTAAGGTAAGTACATCAAATGTGAGATCCAGGGCCAGCCAAGAGGGAGCACAGTAGACCACACTTCTAAAAGCTTAGAACACCACCCATGGCTTGCCAACTAATGAACAACCGAATTGGCATAATGTCTACCATGGTTGGCCAAGTTTAGAATGGCATTCATTCCTTATTCTATCTTTTATAGCTTTGTCACTCAGTTTTAAGTAGTTTCAAGCATTTTTTGAGTGCACACGTGTTTTGGGTAAACTTTAAACATTATTTAAAATATTGGATATGTCCATGTTACAAATCTGTCGGATGTAACCATCTAGCCTAATTGCTTTTCTCACCATGATCAATATCAATCATTCATCTGGATGGTCGATAAAACCTATGATATGGAAAATTGGATGTTATAACTAATAATTTGCCCGATGATTAGTATCATCAGCAAAAAGTTACAAGTTAATGGGCAAGCCAAGGAATGGCCTCTCATTTGGACAGTTCATAACGCTGAGAACAGTGTTTAAAACTTGGACGGGGGTTGACCAAGCCAGTTGGGTGGATTGGTCCAACCAGACAAGGGAGTATGCTTACCTGGTTGCATTGAAGTTCATCATTTCAACGGGCCGGTTCACTAGTTCAATCAGGGTTTGATTCGTATCCTAGTTGATTCGGTCCGAAATCATTTAGGCGCTCTTGGTTTTCTAGTCAGCTGATCCAGTAAAGACATTTTTTTTTTTTTTTTTGAATTAATATTCGTGTGCCCAAGTGTAGCTGGCTAATTCTTGCGGGTCAGTCTAGGAATTCCAGCCTTAAAAATGGTAGTATTTAGTACAGAAAGGCCAGATTTTGTCAGCCAGAACCTCTGTTCCTATTACTTGCAAACTTGAGGCATTTGAACTGATTAACTTTTTTTTTTAATTGAACCAATGTTATATACTTATGTTTCACTTCGAATCTAATGCAGTCTAGAAGTGGTATGGACACATGCAATTGATACAAGAACGAGAATGTGATTTAGTTTGAAAGAAAACCACAAAAGATTTTTTTAAAGAAGAAATAATACAAAACTTGATAATAGTAGAATACTCAACACCAAATATGGAATCCTCAATACCAAGAGTTAAAACCAAAAAGAAAAAAAAATTATATATAAAATTTTGAAGTCCTCCTACATTATATATTAAGCCCCTTTATATAGAGAATGAAAGGAAAATTCTCTCTACAAAATCTACTAACAAAAGCATAGAAGACCAAATTAAAACATTTTGTCATGACTAATTTTTCTATTTCCAAACTCAAATATTCATTTCCAACCTAAAACAACTTTCAAGACAACTACCACTTTAATCCCAGTAAGCTAACTACACTTTCAAATTACCCTATTAACTAACATGATTTTTCAAGAAAATTAATTATTTGTCCATAATAATCCACTAAGTTGTGGAATGGACCAACCCATAAACCAAACCAACTCATTGAACCAACCCGGATTGCTTGAGACCCAAACCCATCAAGATCTCTCTTGGTAGCTGGTACAAGACTCCTCATTTGACATGTGTTCATATTTTTTAATATTTTTTATAGAAAAAAAAAAAAAAACCGTTTTTAGACATGTCAAGTGCGAAGTCCTTGACCTAAGTGAGTTTCAAACATAAATAAACAAGAGAGGGTTTGTCTTGCATCAGAGAGGATGCAACACCGGTGAGAAAACTGTAAAGTTTAACCAAGTTTAGGGTAATAGTAAACGTGTAGTCACTTTATTGAAGCATATTAATTCATTTATCTCCACACTTTAGGAGAGTTGCTTAAGTCACTCTCCACATGGTATCAGTGGAAACCCAGATCAATGAGTTCGAATTCCGTTAAAGTAAAAGTATTCTCCTACATATAGTACTGCACATGTTAAAGATTCGCACTGTTCCCTGAGAGAGAGATGCCAGAGAGAGAGGGAGGATTTTGGGGAGGGGGTAAAAAAAGGAAAAAAAAGGGGGGGGGGTAAGAGGTTTTGGGGGTGCTATTAGTCGCTCCCTTATCAAATTTGAGACACCAGTGTCAATTTCCAAGCTTGTAGGTAGCACAAGGTCCAGAACTTTGTAACGAGGCAGCTAGTAGAAATTCTTTAAAAAAATTTAGGGGCATTTGGGTTGAATTATCGGAATGATTCTCGAAATTTGGTTAACAGTTTCAAAAACCGTTTCTGAAGTAACATTTTCAAAGAGTATCCCGTTTGGATTAACGCCACTTTTCAGCTCATAGTATGTTTCTGATCTTGGAACTCTTAAAGACATCTCTCCAAACAAAATCTCATAGAAACATATACCTTACAACTGTAAAATCCAGAAAAAAAAATTAATAATAATAATAATAAGAGGAGAAGAAAGTAGATCTGATCTCCATACTTTTGCTAAAACATACATGGGCAAGAGGAAGAAGCCCTAGTCTGAGGCCTTTGAGAAACCCTACAGGAACGGGAACGAGGAAGAAGAAATATTGTCAGAGTGATCAACAATCTGAAACAAACAGGCTTATTTTGACCCAGAATCAAATTTAGATCCAACATCAGTACAATCGTTTTAGAAAATCTGAACCAAACGTCTCCTTAAATTGGTGAGTTTCTGGGTGCAATTCTTTTTGCTCCCTAGCCCCATTGATGTTAACACTTTAACATCGGTTTGAAGTCAAAGCATCTTTCACTAAATCTGAACCTAAAATAGAGTTCACAAGGTGCAAAAGTGAGTTCAGCTGTTGGAAATGGTAGTGTAGAAAATAGTCAGAAAAAGAGAAAAAGAGAAAAATAAAATTTGCAATTCACTGAACCAAGGCATGTAAGACTTAAGTCTTTACTCGCCCCCATTACAAGTTAAACAACATAAACACCAATAACTAAAACAAAGTACTATGTTGAATCACTTCCAGAACTCAACTTATCTTCAAATATGCCCCAAAAGCTTGAGAAACACGTGATAAAAGAAAATAGAAATAGCACCCTGGAATGCTCTCTCTCTCTCTCTCTATATATATATATATATATATATATATATCTCGCCTTTAAAAAGCAGAAGTAAAAACTCAATTGAATAAATGTATCAAGGGCATGAATGTCTAAAAGGATACATCTTTTGTGAAGAGGAGCAGCAGGAGTGTAATCATCCAAAAATAACGGGTCAAGCAACAGTCAACTAACAACCCAACTCATTGTGAAAAGGTACTTTTGCACACACTTACATAAAATATACAACATCAGCAAGATCCAAACATTTAATGCCCTCAAAGCTAGAGAGAAAGTTGAAAGGCCTCTTTAGGGTTAGGCCAATTGTCCAGATCTTACCTTGCATTTAAATAAAGTTCTTACAATTGTCATCAGCCTTCCACGATGAAAACACCTGATTGTCAACTAAGAAATTGCAATCTCACAAGACGTTGGCCAAATTGGGTTTAAGGCAGCTTAAACCGTGAACAAAACAAGTTCCATCAACTATTTACTTTGTGAGGCTTTCTTGCTACCATTCAAGATTATATCATTGAACAGGTTGTCCAAGCAAGTCAAGTCAATGATAAAAGAAGAAACACAAAACCAATCCTCTAATCTGATTACACCAAATCACCTTTTGAACCGGGAAATTAGAAAGCAATGCGTTAAAAATGAGCACCATTGCTCTACTCCAACAAGAGATAGTGCATGGAGCAGATGCATCATACTTCAAAATACCCTGTTTAGCCAAGGTTTCACAGAATCATGAACAAGATTCATTTGCCAGAAGGAGTTACTACTGTTTATAAAACTTCCAAGAATTTTTTAACAGATTACGGTTATGGAATCTTGATCAGTGGCTCTCTGATATGTGTGTCTATATAAGTATATGTGTATGTGTATGTATGCAGTTGTGGTACATATGTAAGTTGTATATGTACACTCGTGAATTTTAGTATTCATCAGTCACTTTTTCTGCTTCACAGTACATGAGGCTTCCCCAGGGCTAATGTACCATTGCACTAGAGAGAACACAATATCCGATTGGCTAACGAATGGAGGGGCCAAACTAATCAGAGAACACTTTTGTTGTCCTTAATTTTTTAAGGAAGCTAGATGCCTGAGTGAGGTGTATTGCTTTTGAGCTTTCTTTTGTTGTACTTTATATATTTTGTGTTTTTCTCTGATAAATTGACTGTTATTCATAAAATAAATTTAGTGAGAAGGTAGATGGAGGCAGGCAGTATCCCCTGATATCTGCTATATGGGTCCCCAACTTCTCAACTTTTTTTTTATTTTTTATTTTTTATTTTTTTTTTGGGGGGAGGGGGTGTGTGTGTGGGGGGGGGGGGGGTATGCCCCTACTTCTCAACTAGTCAGTGATTCCAGATCAAAAGAATTTTGTTGTGCACTTGCTGTAAATGGCTCATTTTCCTTCTAAATTTTGTCACAGAATTTTCACTATTTTCAATAATGTCAGTGAATTTTCTTTTTTTTTTTTAAATCTCTTACAATCTCTCCATTTTCAGGCTGTCCAAGTATCTTCTTTTAAACGTTTCAGTGTCTGACTTGAATTAGTCAACTTAGTGTGTTGTTTCACATTGGTCAAAGCAGAGTACAGCACTACAGCAGTGAGAGATTAGGTCGATGGTGCAAACATAATCCCACAAAGATGGAACAGCAATGGATTCAAAATACCTAATATTTTGGCTTCCGATAAAATACATAAGCCATGCGTGCAAGAAATGGCTGACCTGCTAAGTTCATTTCTAAGCCCCAGTAGAACACAAGCCATCCAAAAAGCAAACTGATATTTGGAATTCAGCAGTGTCAGCATTCGTTCGGGTGAGCTTGTTGTCGCTTTTGAAGTCTGTGGTGGATCCTTGGGAATAGTAGATCATGAAGTTGTCTCTCAGCACCATACTCTGAAGTGGCCTGCGAATACAATTCATTTGGAGGAAAAGAGAAAACTCAGAGAAGTATTAGCAATAAGAGTTTCACATTGACACAGATTCCATTCCAAAGACCTATCCTCAAAGGCTCAAATACATCAGATACACCAAGAGCTTTAAAGTAAGGTTCATAAAAGGAAGCACGTGTAAAAGATATCAAAGGCACCTGAAACAAACTTCAAAACCAAGAAGAAAAATCAGGACTATGGTACAATCTCTCAGGTTTAAGTTGTGACAGTTCCATGAATATGACAGGCTCTTAAGTTTACAGGTTCACAAGGAAGGTGGAGCTAAAGAATCCATAGCACATGAAACAAACTTCAGAACCAATGGGACAAAAAGTTAGGATTACAATATAGTGTTTCAGGTTAAGTTTTCTCATTTTCAGGGATATAAAAACATTTTGAAGCTGTACCATATGGGCCCAAGTCAAAATATATTTGGAATAACTCAGATGAGTCTCACTAACTGGCCTGGGTTGGTGGTGTTGCCTGTGCCACCATCATGGCGCTTTGAATTTTATGCCCTAAAAAATTATGAATATCCTGTGTTATCCCATTTTTTCAATTTCTGATCCCAGAATCAACACACCCAGGATTTATCAGGAGTATTATTGGTACAATTCAAGAGTACTTTTGTAGTATTCCGTTGGAAGCTTCCTTCCTACAATAATGCCACCTAATATTATTCTTAGGCTCTACACAGCCATCAAAATATTGGGGTCAATAGCTGCATTAATATTTATAGGTTGCCCCAAATAATCTGCATTAAAATACCAGCTTCAAATGACAGAAACCTAAATTCATGGTCCATACAGCATTTTTTTTTTTTGTATAGAGATTAAACGCCTTAAAGCCAATATGGCTTAACCAATCAGGTGGCTGAATTTGGAAAGAGATTAGAATGCATCCAAAACGTAAGTTTGATTTTAGACAAAAAGCTCAATCACCAAGAAACAATTATGACATACCCGTGTAATAAATGCAAACCGCAGGGTTTGGACTTGAGTTCCTGAGCAGACCCTCAAATCAAAACCAAGACAATCTAAGCCAACAAGTGTTACCTCCTGTAATAAATCAGAGCAAAGATTAAGAAACTGAGATAAAAAATATATAAATTTCACATACCTAAATTCTAATAAGGAGGATAAGGAAAATCTTAAAAAACACAACAGACTTCTCAATGAAGTGTTTCCTCTCACAACACATGTATATGCATGTACTAATAGATATAGAGCATGGTTATTCTGTGAAAGTTCATCAACATCAATAAGTGCAAAAGTATAGGAGTAAGTATTTCCCAAATACAAAAGAAGACAAGGACTTGGACAAACATTGTCGCAGGTACTCCTCCTAGGACCTTAATAAAATCAATTTCTATTTATTTTATAGGGCAAAATTATTTTTTTCTTAACTTGTTTTATAGTGTAAGATCTTTACTTTCTTTTCTTTTTTTTTTCTAGTGTAAAGTTTCTTTTCGTTTACTTACCTTCTAGTATAAGAGTTTTACTTTCTTTACGTGCCTTATAGTGTAAAGGTTCTTTTTTTTTAACTTGCTTTCTAGTATTAGAGTTTTACTTTCTTTACTTGTTTTTCCATATGAAGTTCTTTGATGCAGCACAAAGCTCTGATACCAAAATAGATGTAGAATGAAAGCCAAGAACTCAATTGAAAACTCAAAGAGATGTAGCGAAAGCAATAATAAACTTGAAGAACAAAGAATGGCGTTTATCACACACCAAGTATCCCAAAATCTAAGGAAAATAGAAGAATAGAAAAAGGAGAATAATTAGAGGGAGTTAGAAGAGTTTAGAGAAGAAAAGAGGAAAAAAATAATGAGAATAAACACAAGAGGGCAATTCTAGAATTTCTGGACAGAAACCTGAAATAACCAAAATACCTCTACTTAATAAAAAGAAGAAAAAAATGTCACTTTTCTACATATACATCCTTCATGGTGAAAGTAAATTTCAACCTATTTTGTTTTAAGCATTTATAGGGAGAAAATCATCTTCCTTTCTTTCTAGAATGGGAGGTGGCTCACCATCCTCAAATCCCTCATCTTGCAATGATTAAAGGAGCTCGCCTTTGACAAATTGATGTGGACATTAGGGGACACGTGGGGTCCACATGGGTCATGGTGGAGTCCACACATGAGAAGACACATGGAGAACATCTTTGGTACACATGGAGTCTTTATTGAGTTAGTTTACTGTTTTAGTTAATATTTCATGAGTTATTAAAGTCTAGGACATGATGGTCATTTTTGTTTTTGTTTTTTGGTATTTGTGTAACAAGGTATTATTGCCAATGGTACTTCAGTTATTTTAGAGAGTCAACAAGTCAAAGTAAGGCCCTCTAAGAGTGCGGGACGAAATCCTCTAGAAGGGCCTGATTTTGGCACTATTTGTTTTTAGAAATTGAAATTTTTAGTAGTTTTGACTTTAGGAAAGTCTTAGGTAGCAAGTAAGCTAGTAGTTTAGGAGTTTCTAAGTTGGTTTCTTTCTATTTTCATGAGTTTGTGAGCCTATATATGGGTTGCACGTTTTTGTATTTGGTATGATTGAATACAACAACAACAACAACAACAAACCGCCTTATCCCAACTATTTGGGGTCGGCTACATGAATCCTGTTCCGCCATTCCGCTCTGTTTAAAGCCTTATCTGCTG
>JAOXJP010007541.1:0-17654 GCA_025762735.1 Platanus orientalis | reverse complement strand
CCCCCCCTCCCCCCCCCCCCCCCCCCCCCCCCCCCCCCCCCCCCCCCCCCCCCCCCCCCCCCCCTAAATTTCTTTGCTTCTATACATATATTAGATTTTTGTAAGCAGGAATATTTGAGATATGGAACTGCTCGCATAAATTCATCAGGAGAATGTGCAGTATAAACTAATGCCGTACTTCGTGTATGTTTTCTTTCGGTGGTATTAAATTGATCAAATAATATGATTCACTTCTGTTGCAGAATTTTTTCTAGACCAACTTGGTCAACCCTAAATTGTCCAAGTAAATATGACTCAGATAAACTACAGGCTGACTCCAAAAATTTAGATCTCAATTAGATTCAGTGGTTTGTTGACAAAATTCAACAGAATATCATTGAATTATTTTATGTACATCTGGTTTACATGCTCACATTTGATTGGGAAAAAAAGCTTAACAATATATGACTATCAAACAAATTGATTGAATGAAAGATAATTATTTTTGTTCTCTATCTATTTGTGTGCAAAATATTTTAGTACTAATTGGTCCTTTTTTTATGGTAAAGGGAATTTTTTTTATTTATGATACTTGGGTACAATATTTGGCATCATATCATTTTGCACAAAAGTTTGTAACCAAGGCGGCATTTTATTGGTCAGGTAATAACTATCCTGGCCTTTTAATCAATGATTAGCTAAAGCATGGGTCGCTTTATTTATCTTCCTACTTCTATTGACTCAAACTTTGTGAGAAAGGGTTTTGCAGTCCTCTGGTTTATTAATTTGTGTGGTAGTTCTTTTTGTTTTTTTGGTAAACACAAGTAACAGATTGATTAATTAGAAAAGTTATGCCCGAAGGCAGCTACAAAATTAGTGCATCGATTAACATACAGTCGACTTGGACAATGTTTTTAAGGAGACATAAGCAATCATGAATAAGGCCACTTATAATCCATGGACTTTCAATAGAGAAATCGGATAAAAGGGTGATGACTTCAAGCGATTCACCCTCCACAATCAGATAGTCAACCCCTAGCTCATGGGCAGTGATAAGAGTAAATCTAACAGCCATACATTATGCCACCAAAGGACTAGATCCCAACCCGTCGCAACTGATCTCGGTCGTGGGCCATGGACCTCAGTCGCAGTCGATAAGCCCCAGTCACGGCCTTTGGTGAACTGGTGCAACTGAAATTATATCGTCAAATCATTTATTAGTCGCTGCCCAATTCAATTGTGGCCTGGCCTAGCAACACTTAATTGTGGCCCTTGGCCCAACTTAATTGCGGGTCACAGGTCATGGGTCACGGCACCAAATTAGTCATGCACCAGTCTAAGTGTGGACCTTTCAATCACGGTTAACCCAAACACCACAGATCACATTTAGACTATCGAAAAGGAATTCCTTGTTCCCAAACCCGTATTTGAGCCCGTACTCCTGTGCATATGCACGTGTGTAAAGTACTATGAACCTTGTTATACTGTAGCAACTCAAGAAAGAGTAATTTCTCAAAACACACAAAGACATAAGGGTGATTTCATATATACTATTCCCAGAAAAATGTTAATGATGTCTCGTTTTAAACATTAAGTACATTTGCACCTACAAATGAAGTTGATCAATTAAGACAGAATATCGACAGAAAAGAAAATTGCAAAAAGAAATATTTTATATTAAGTAGTTACTTGTATTCTTTAATATTGAATAGAACCTATTTTGCAAGGATTAATAGTTCTTACCGTCCTTACCAAAAAAAAAAAAAAAATCTTTATCATATCCAGGACAGATTATTATATATAGATGCATAAGCAAAAGTTGCAGCATATATAAAGCATCGATGCCTCATTGGCAAATGAAATTAAAATCTTCGTGGACTGTAAAGATGAATCTCTCGAAAGTTGGTTGGCTGCGTTGGTCTCGCGTTCTTTTCTGCTTCCTACAAACCAGCCATTTCCTGTGTTAGGTTCTATTACCAATAATTAAAGTAATAAATATATTTTTTGCTCACATGCATACATACACACACAAAATGTTCCTGCTTGCACATGCATACATGCACACACGCATCCAATGATCACAACACACGTACATGATCATAACCTAGTGACTAATGGAGAAGGATTATGTCCTCCTCCCTTACTAGGCGTTAGGGGCTGAACACATCAATGCCAATAAGCGATAAGTGCCCCTCAAAAGTAAATCATTTTTCCGACTAATGTGTCCTGCCCCTGACGCCAAGCGGTTAAGGGAGGTGGACAAAATCGTTTCCCGTAACTAATGAAACAAATTCCTTTCAAAAAAAAAAAATAAATAACGTATGAGTAATCACTAAGCTTCTCTGAAAGAAAAAAATAAAAAAAGATGATTATGTTATATGTTTTAGGTATGTTGACTTATTTAATTTCTTTACGGATTTCCTCCTTTGATTATGGTAACATGCAAGTCGCAACTCACATCATGAACAGCTTCCCTCAACAACTTTACCTGCTCCCTCGAGACGGTTCTTACCTACAAAATAAATACCTCCATATCAAAATAGTACTAACGTACCCAAATTGCACGTCTGTACGGAAATACTTTATATATTTAAGGTTAAATTAGTGGATGAGGCTGACCCATGGGTGGCATGGTTGGCAGGCTATGCCTTGGGCGGCATGGCCTGATACGAGTCTCACGCGGTTTTAACCTTTGATAGTAGGATCATATGTCATCGTTTAACCTTTAATAATGGGATATTAATTATTAATTAACTCTCAATTAATTATATTCAGAATAAATGTATTGATGGGTACCACTTATTCCAATCTAATGGTTGTCAATCATGACTTTTTTAAGGCCATTTTTTTTTTCATTCAAACAACTGAAATCTCATTTTTATGACTAAGTCGCCTAAAAAAAATGATTTGTTTTCATTGAATTATCAAAAGGTTTCCTCAACAAGGGAAGACAATAATAAATAAACTGGTAGATCTAAGGACCACCATACTTGTATGTGCTTATAAGATATAGCTGACCTTTCTTAGGATAGTCCACATGACACCCTCGGTGCAGGGAGGAGTAGAGAGTGATCCCATGTATCTATAATATTCTGTACCCCCTAATCTTATGTGCTTCGGATTAAGGAACCCCAACTCTTCCTCTGCTTCTTCTCTCTCCGCAATGGTGTTGATATGATGCATCAACTGAACACAGTAAACCAATGTATCAATGTTTAAATGTATCTAAACAGAGAGAGGAAGCCTCCTTACTTCCTTATTACAAGCTGACCTTGGAGAGAAAACGATCTGGTCGTCCGAATCTGTACAAGATCCCGACGACTGCGATCTTCTTGTCGATGCTTTCGTGAACCAGATGCCCCTCTAGAGCATAACTACAATTTCACAAATCATTAAGCACTTGATTCAGAGAAGTCATTTCATTGTGAAGCAATTAAGGTAGCGTAACAATCGTAACACCTTTGTCATATATTAATTAACATAAGATAGGGGGAAGGGAGGAGCCACCTTGCACCATTTACGGTGTGCTCGGAAGGTGAGTGCCAGTGACATTGTCTAAGGATATATTCAGTTCCGTTGATATAAAGAGCTCCGGCTCCGTTCGCCCATTTAACCTGTAAGTCATAATAACAAGAATAAATGTTAGCAAATCAAACCCATCCTCATCGATCTATAGACACGAATCGCTACTAGGACATGACCATGCTTTACCATTATATCGTGACCCCGATTCACAAGAGATGCTGGTGAAGGTTTGTAGCTCCTATTAAGCTTCCCTAGGTGGTGAAGAACCTCAACTTTCTTGTCCAACAAATCAATGGGAGATTGCATGCTGCCATTACGGCAAGCCACCCAGTCCTCATGGATATGGCCCCAGTGTTCAGGACCCTTACCAGTCCCTTC
This sequence comes from Platanus orientalis, assembly GCA_025762735.1. Lineage (NCBI taxonomy): Eukaryota > Viridiplantae > Streptophyta > Magnoliopsida > Proteales > Platanaceae > Platanus > Platanus orientalis. The sequence goes on along the minus strand of JAOXJP010007541.1, from coordinate 13,772 downwards.
AACATAGTTAAACTCCCTTTCATCGTCTGTGTCAAAAGAAAAGGAGAAAATTGTAAGAAAGCAAGACATTTAATAATCGTAAAGTGAAGTATAATATGATTTTTTATGATTTTCAGTGATTACTTACCGACTTCTTCAGATGTAACCAGTGTAAACTGCAATGAAGAGATGACAAGAAGGATTACCAAGAAGAAAGCAGACCTACTGAGCTTCATCTTCTCTAGACAATTTCTGATCCTCTTACCTCATACAAGCTATATATGGAGAGCTTCATAACGAGTTGTGAAGTAGATACACTGGGATTTTATAAATAAGATGTGAAGGAGATAAACTTAGATTTTATTAAGGAGAGTAACACCAATAAGTAAAAATATAGAAATAACAATATTGTCATTGTTTACATGGGAAAAGTTCATAAACCGATATGAGGATAATTATTAAAGATTGATGGAAAAGATCATACCCCGACTTAGGACCAAATCTCGATAGCTTGCTCATTGCTGGCTCTAGGCAACTTGTCCCAGAGGGCCCCGAGGATGCCCCACTCAGGGACGCGCTCACACGGACTCTCGACGAAAGAACCACGAGACCCAAATTCCGGTCCCAAGGCCTCGTAAAAAATTCCTACCTGGGATACCCGAGGGCCAGAAGGTCCTTTGGGATCTAAAATCCTTGACTTTCCTAGTCAGGTTATCCTTTCTTTTTGCTGGAACATTAATACCACCTGAGATCCTGATCACATGACTCAAAATGATAAACCGCACCTGAAAACCATTACACGAATCACCAGACCTCCGTGACAAATCTGTCAAAAGGTCTGTCAAATCTGAAGAAGAGGTCAAAAGACAAAAAACAGGAGGAACGCGACTAAGAATGTGGGCAACAGTGCCACACGAAAACATGCTTAATAGCACCACGCGAGATTCACCTTGATACGCCCCCAACCCGAGCCTATAAATATGGGTATTGCTCCGTCTACTAGGTATGAAATTTCAAAAACCCTAGCACTAGAAAGTTCTATCTATAATCTCTTGAATCACTCTAATTTGATCGTCGGAGAGCTAGAGTCCAGCACGCCGCCGGGTACTAGCTCCTTGACCCTCTATCGTCCCGTGTATGTAGGAACCATCCCGCCAAGGGCCTGGGTTGATCGCGGACCATCTAATTGGCGTAAAGGGAGGCCCCTTCTTCCGATACGCCATCAAAGATGAATAATGTCTAGCATACCATCAAGACTTAAGATTCACTTAGGTGCCACCGATAATTTTCAGTAACCGTGAAGTCACCACTTGCATCTTTGGTGTCACATCATCGGTAACCACTCACTCTTAATCTAATTGAATGTGATGGAATCGTTTGATGCATTCATCAACATGATAAACTAGTCCCATACGACATCAAACAGTATATGCACAAATTTGAACATGGACGACAACTTAAAGGGGTTTAATAGAATATTGAAAACTTGAAATTAAACAAAACAGATTAATGTTCCACACTCAACCATTTCAATAGATAACTTTGATGATTCTTTTTTCCAGTCATCCAGATCTGGAGGTGTTGGAGTTGTAATCCATGATTGGAGGGGTTCCTTTTTTTTACGCAGCCTTTGATAGCTGCAAAGCGGACTCAGCCTTATCTGTCGAATGCTATGCAACTCTTTTTGCTTTATCGACAACCCATTCTTTAGGGCTTTGTAGTGTGGTGCTGGAGGGGTGACTCTTCCGAAGTCATAGTCTTGCTCACAAACCTGGATGGACTTGTTCCGTGGTCTATTAGCTCTCTATTGGCTCACTTATACATGTCTGTTTACTTCTTAATCTTTTGTGTGTTAAGCTTTCTCTTTCCCTTGTTAGTTGCAGTGCTAAGTCTATGGCAGACTTGTTAGCCAAGCATGGAGCCATGTCTTCTTATCAGGAGACATGGCATTCTATACCTCCTTAGGTTGAAAGTAACCATAGGGGCAAATCAATCAAGCATCGTTTTCTAAAGAAAAAAAAAATCCAAATGAATTAATGCCCCCCTCCCTCCCACTCGTTTACATTCAAACATAACAGATCATCTTGATAAATAAATAAATAACAAATCGAGTTAACAAAACACTAAGAATAAATATATATACATAAAGAGATAAAAATTAATTAAAGAGAAGGATTTCAAGATTCAAACGCTACACATATAACTTTATTGGACTGAATCATTATAAACTTCTTTCCTAAACGTAGGACCCATGATAGTAGATCGAATCAAATGAATTATAGCTTTCAATAGAGAAGTACCCACATGGTGTCGCTTTATATAGTGTTTTAAACATTGCATAGCTAAATTGATAGAATAGATAATAAAAAATAGATAAGGAAATGAAACATATATATACTCACACTATCTTTAAGCATGCACTCGGGGTATATGGTCTTATTCTAGTGCCATATGGTCTCATGGAATAGCATATAGATACACATATATGGACAGCTTTTCTAGTTCGTATAGGTGTGGTGGTGGTGGTCTTGTACTACCTGGAACCCTTTTGGACTCACTCACCTCATGAAAGATTGGCCAATCTTAGGACTTTAATTTTTATTGATTATGGATTCTTTAATGGGCCAACAAAGCTCATGGATGAAAGCTTTTTGGATCTAGGCCTATGAAAAAATTAAATTGGCTATCAAAACAAGTCATAATATGTTTAGGATAACGTTTGACTTTCATGGTTAAAGGCTAAATAATTATTAAACAATTGCTCAAAACATATTATAAATTGATTAAGTTTGTCATGATCAGTTTGCTAAATGGCACAATAATATAAAGTAAATTAAGAAATAAAATATATAAAATTAAATGTGCAATAAAGAGAAGCAATTTTTTTTATTATAATTGTTAAAGAGATCTAATTTGTGGCAAGACTAAAAATGATAAAATTATAAATGAATCCATTCGTGAGAGATTAGGTAACACCAATAGGTAATAAAATGAGGGAAAGTCGATTGAGATGCTTTGGGCATGTGCAACAAAGACCAATGACTACACCAGTAAGATAGAGTGAAACAATACAAATTGAAGGTGTTAGAAGGACAAGAGGAAAGCCAAAATTAACCTGTGTAGAGGTAGTAAGGAGGAACATACTAGCTTGTAATTTAACGGAAGATATGACCCTAAACAGAGTGGAATAACAAAATAGGATTCTTGTAGCCAATCCCAAATAATTGGGATAAAGTTGTTTGTTGTTGTTATTGTTATTGTATTATTAAAGAGATATAATAGATCATCCAATGATATCGACCTAAGGAGAAAGTCCATGGGAGGACACCCGATCATGACATGGCTATTGAGCACATAGTATGTTGAGTATACGATTTTTTCATCAAAATATTGTAAATCTAAAAATATGAAACCTCCAATGATTCTAAATTTCCTTTTTGCTCCATTGATGCATCCATGCCCATTGAATTGGCAGTCAAGATCATATCCCAACAAAGACTTGCGAGATGGTTAATATAGTACAGAACTTGTGAATTCAGTTGTAGTTTGTGAATAGGTGACGTTGGATCATTGAGAGGATCACAAAAATCATTTCTATTTCGAGGTACAATATGGTGGTAGTTTTCTTTAAAACTTTAATCATTTCTTCTTGGTGCGGCAGAGTTCAGACAATTAATAGAAAATTGTTGAATGGTTTTCATTTGAGATATAAAAACTTTAACACCCAAAACGTTCAAAAGTTGCAACAATAAAACCTATTATAATATCATTTATTCTCAAACCTTTGTAACAGCTAAAATATGAATTCGTTCAAACAGTTTATGCATTGACTTTTGAACTATAGTATTTAAATAGCTTAAAACACAAGCACATAACAGTCCTCCAATAAATATTATATTTAAAAAAGGTTTTGAATGATTCAAATGCATGTAACGGTTTACGAAACAATATTATATATTCAATATCTTTAACATATGAAACATTTACCCATAATAAATATTATTTAATATAATGAATACATGAATAATAGAATATAATATTATTTTGAAAGTTCAATTACTTACAGGTGATATATACTTTAAATTAATGTAATTAAAAGTTTTATTAGTGATGCGTATCCCGTACACAAAGCATAGTCATTAGATAAGACAGTCAAAATGCTAGGTTTTAATTTTCATAAACCTACCCATCCATTTGGGGGCACTAAAAATTAGGTGAGAGCGAATCTTGTGATAATTGTGAAAATGGCATCAGGGTGCGGACACATCAGCGCTGAAAAGTGATAAGTGCCCCCCAAAAAGTGCAAATCACTTTTTGGTACTGATGTGTCAGCCCCTCTGGTGCCGTTTTCACGGTTCTCATAAGATTCGTTTACACATAATCCAAGCCCATTTGGGGGAGTTAGGGAAATGGGCCATCATTTGAAGGGTTAACATAGTAGGTATTGACATTAATTTCGTAACAGGTTGCTTGTGAAAAAAACAAGTCACTGGGGCTGGTAACATTTAGCCTGGATTAAACCTCTTACAAGTAACTTTCAGCAAACAAGCTTTTCCTCTAACAAAACAAAGAAAGGGAAAAGGATGTTCTGTCAAGTACACCAGGAAACGTCTCATGGAATAAATTGGGTGGATGATAATTTTTTTTTGAATATAGAATATGTATTTCATTCCATATATCGTTTCCCAGTGTCCTAGATATCATCCATCGAGCAATTATCATCTTTAGATTTTTTAAGCTTAGTTAACATTCAGAAGATTTCAGTGGTTATCCAAAAGATCAACAAACTGAACTGCACATTTTCAGTTTTGTTTATTTTTTTACCACATGTCAACCATTGAAATCTGCTGATCGATATCTGAACTTTAACAATCTGGAGATGATCACTGGGACCATACTTTCCCTTTTATTTTGGAAAGGATGTTCTGTCCAGGATTTGGCGAATGTGAAATAGTCAAATTCCAAGGGAGAGTACTATTACAGTACGTTTCACGTCTTCTCTGGTTTTTTAATATTATAAATATTATTATTGTTTAAAATTTTATAAGATGTAAATCAATTTTTTCTCTATTTTGTAGGGAGCAAATGCAAATATTCTACTAGGGTTGGAATTCGGTGCACCCTCTTGAAGTCCTAACATTTCCCTGCATTCATTCAGGGAGGATACATCATGTTCGAAAAATGATTTACACTTTTTGGGAGTGGGTGTAAATCACTTCTTGACATGATGTGTCCCTAATTCATGGATGGACGTTAGGGCATACCATCCTGGGGGTGGATGTTAGGGGCACTATAAAGGGGGTGTATCAAATCCCAACCGGCTCCTAGATACAAAGGCTGGAGTTTATCCGTGAGGATTTGGTGCAGCCCCTTAAAGAACACCTAAGGTTCACCCTGCTTCAGGAGCAAACACATCAAAGGTGATAATCAACCCCCCAAAAGTGTAAATCACTTTTCTAGCACTGATGTATTTGCCCCTGATATAGGGTGGACCTTAGGCATTTTTTTTAAGGAGTTACACCAAATCCCAACTGAGTATATAGGTTTAAAACTGTAAAAAAAAATGTCTTCAGAAAAGACATCACGTGCCAGCCTTTTGTGTCAATTACGGGTAGCAGACTGCTCCCTTTTGGGAAGAAAATTAGGTGCAAACTAATTTCGCGAGAACTGTGCAAACTGCACTGGTGCGGACACATAAATGCTTCCCCCCCAAAAAAAAAAAAAAAAAAAAGTGTAAATCACTTTTCGCTGCTGATGCGTCAGCCCCCCTACTGCAGTTTGTACAGTTCTCATGAAATTCATTTGCATGTAATCCAAGTCCCCCTTTTTACAAATGCTTTGTCGAAAACCCCATCTTATTCACGTACGTGGGTTGTTCTGGGAAAAAAACAAAGGGAGCTAATGTTCTGTCCAGGATTTTGTATGTCATACCATGTTGTGGACACAAAGGCTGGGTGCAATTAAAAGTGTTAATCCAGTTTTCAAATGAAAAATAGGTACCTATAAAAATGGGATTTGTATGGTTAAAACCATTAAAAAAAGGTATTCAAATGAATATTTTCTCACCATTTAAAAGAGACAGCAAATTCAAAAACCATCACTTGTTTCTAAGACATGTTAGGACATACAAAATCCTGGACAGAATATTTGTTCCCATAAACAAAAGGAAAGACTTGCAAAAACAATGATAATAAGAGTCTTGTTTGCGAGTGTGTGTGAGAGAGAGGGAGAGATGCCAACCAATAAGGACGTGTTTGATGATACATTTTGAGAGAGATTAGTGTCGCCCAATATGCGAAGTGTTGGCGCGTTTGGGAATGACGTCGACTATCTGTGCTGATACAGACCTCTATATGCCTGCCATTGATTGACACATGATAGGTTTTTGAATTTGATGTCTCTTTTTTAACACCTACTTTTTCATCTAAACACTTTTTTGAATGTTTTTAAGCCCAAACATGTCAGCTTATCATTCACCAGCTGGATCAGTTTATGAGCGCTTCCCTTAACTAATGCTAACTGCCACACACTGTCAGGGGCTGGACAAATCAGCTTCGAAAAGTGATATACACTTTTTTGGGGTGCATATTCACTTTTCGGCACTGATGTGCCTGCCGCCTAACAGGGAGCGGTGGTTAGCATTAGTTAAGGGGAGCATTTTATATCCTCTTGGTTCACAAAGATACTAAAGTCACTTTTTCAGCACAAAACATTTTCTACCGTTTGGTAATAGGTTTCGTGTGTTTAAGAGAGAGAGACATTGTCCAATATGAGACGTGTTTGGTAATAAGTTTTACGTCCTAAGGATTTGGTAAGACAACTTAAAGTGAGCCCAAGACAAGGATGACATTAAGGCCAGCGCCAAAAAGTGAAGCATCCCCCAAAAAGTGTAAGTCACTTTTTGGGCACTGATGTGTAGGCCCCAATGTCATCCCTATATTACGCTCCAATTTAAGTTGTCTCTCCAAATCCCACCTCAGTTTTATTGGTTAGGATTTTCTACGCTGATGCTAACCTCCGCTGAGGTCAAGGGGCAGCCACATCAGTGTTAGAAGTGATTTACACATACCCCAAAAAAGTGTAAATCATTTTCGGTGCTAGGAGAGTATTTGCTATAACACATTTACATGTGTAAAACAACACAATAATGCTTTTAATAAAGAAAGACATGAAAAACTAAATAAAACATACATGTAATTGGAATTTCTCAAAAAACTTAAAAGTCTTGTGATTGTCTAGTCTTCTATCCTTTGCTATTTTTCTACAACTCGATGATAGAATTACTTGTTGCAATTATTATTGTGAGAATAGAGACCAAGACCTTTTTAAATAGAGTTGCAAGGGTCACCTATCACACCACTTTCTTCTTTTTATGTATCTCTTCATTTTGAAGAGATGCAACCGTTGGAAAGAGAGGGAGAGAGAAAAATACTGTATCATTTAGGAAAATGCACGTTCATTAGAGAGAAACGGTTTTCACAAAAGTTTTTAACTTTTTAAACTCATCAAAACACAAAAATATCAGTACGGTACTACAAGGTGTACCAAAACTCTATATACACCAAATGATCACCACATTAATAGGCTTATCCAATCCACGCATAATAAATCTAGGGTTTTGATCTAAGTAAGCCCATATTATGATATTATAAAATCTTACATCTGCATAATAGTATGATGCAAATAGTATTCTCAACTATTTGCATACCCTGCGGATTTGGTCCACCTCCCTTCAAATGCCTTTAAGTCAGTTGGGCAGCAGGGGCCAAACATATTAACACAAAAAGTGAAAAGTATCCCCCAAAAATTGCAAATCACTTTTTTTTCGCTGATGTGTCCACCTCTTGCTGCCCAATGGACCTAAGGTGTTTGCAATGAGGCAAAAAAATCCATGCCGATCTGCATAAGAGAAAACTATCTAATGGACATTTTTTTTTATTGAGGCAAATAGTACATCTTGGACAGAGTATCCTTTTGATATAAGAAAATACTATTTAGATCATAAAAAAATTAAAGAAAAAAATATGCATCAAATTGAAGATTCTACAAGGCCCACATGTTTAGCCTCCTCCTTGATTTATCTTTGTTCCGTCTTAATAGTGAAAATCGCTGAAAAATCAGCAAAACAGAAGAAGAAGGGGCCGTGCTCTAATGCACATAGGTCTAAGGGAAATATTAAAAAATATATATGAACTAGTTAAAGGTAGAAGATCACCTATAGAAAATTTGTAGTTTCATGTAATATGAATCAAAATACACAATAAGACAAAAATTGCATGTTAAAAGACAGAAAACCCATTTAAAAAAGAAAAAAGAAAAATGAATTTTTTATTTATGCTACCTAATCGTATCACGATCCTCTCTGATTCCAATTAGGGTGTGTTTGGATTCACAGAATTGGAAACCACAAAATTGAATTTTTACAAAGTCCAAATTCTAGCATCTGGATGCATCTCTCTCTCTCTTTCTCTCTCTCTCTCTCTAATTGGAAATTAGTATATATCTGTTTGTGTGTGTGTGGACAGAATTGGAATTTAGAAATTCAATTCCATTGCATGGATGCACAAATATTCAAAAATCTCAATGAGTCCCCTTTTGTTCACTCTCTACTTAGTGAGTAGCCTTGAGGTTCTATGACTCATCACCAAGGACTCCCAAGTCCTGAGAGTTGGGCATCGAAGCTTTGCATTCGTTATGCTTGGACTTCTATATAGCCTTAAATTCTCAGATAATTGTTGGAAAGACGTAATATCCACTTTTGTTGGGATATTAATGTACTTTACCCTCAATGAAGATCACATGGAGAGAGAAACTAGTTATATATTTTTTAACTCTTTTCGTAAATTAATACGAGCTATAATTTCCACTCAGCAACATTTTGGTTAATTAAAAATAATACATAGGGTATCTTGGGTACTTTGTATTAAATAAATTTCTTACAATTATTTGTGGGAGGAGGAAATTTTAGTCATTTAAATAGACCTAAAGCATAGCTAACATGAGCTACATTTCTTACTAATGGGCATTTTGTTCATGAAAAAAATAACAAAGGGTAATTTGGGTATGTTTAAAAAAACTCCTTACAATTTCTTGATAGAGGATAGCATTTTAGTCATTTGAATAAACCTGAAGCGTAGCTAAGATGAGCTACATTTTCTACTTAGCGGCATTTTGGTCATTAAAAAATAATAGAGGGCACTTGGGGTACTGTGTTAACAAAACTCCTCACAGTTTCTTGAGAGAGGAGGGCATTTGAGTTATTTGAATAGACCTGAAGCATGGCTAACCTAAGCTAGATTTTCCACTTAAGGAGCATTTTGGTTTAATAAAATAACAAGGGGAAAGTTGGATACTTTGTGTTGAAAAACTCCTCAGAATTACTTGAGGGAAGAGGGCATTTTAGTCATTTGAATAAACCTAAAGCATAGTTAACATGAATTAGATTTTTCACTTAGGAGCATTTTGGTTAATTAATAAAATAATAGAGCGCATTTTGGATACTATGTTAAAAAAACTTCTCATAATTGCTGGAGGGAAGATGCCCTTAGGATTTTGTAGGTTAACCCGACACAAGGGGTGGACACATCAGCGCTGAAAAGTGAAAAGCACCTCCCAAAAAGTGTAAATCACTTTTTGGCATTTATGTGTCTGCTCCTAATGTTGGGCGGACCTTGGTTGTTCACTAAGGGTTGTACCAAATCCAAGTTGGGGAAGATGGCATTTTAATCATTTGAATAGATTTAAAGCATCAGTGATTGTATTTTGGTCACACATCGTTCTTAAAAAGGAATTGGAAATAACACCTTATAGGTTGTTATTTCAATTCCGTTGATTTGGGGCTTCAATTCTACATTTTAATTCCATTGGGATTTGATCTAAATCCATTTTCACAATTTAAAATCAATCCCAAACGATGGAAATGGATTTAGGTATCCCAACTACTCCATTTCCACTTCTACAATTTCCTAAATCCAAACACACCCTTGGTGTTGAGCGAATTCCATTGGGGGACACTGAGGAATAAATAAAATCGCTTAATCTCATTTTGGTAGCAAATCAATGTAGGTTAAAATGGTCATCCATTAATTTGTTTACTTTACACCCCTTCCCCTTCAATCTAACAATACAAAAACAAAAACAAAACAAAACAAAACAATAGCAAAAGCAAAAAACAAAAAACAAAAAAATAGAAACAAGGAAACTCTTTTGGCTACTCACCAGCTGCCATTCTCACCAACAATAATACTGATTTCACTTTTCCCAAAAAAAATTCACTGGTAGTGAGGTCAGAAGAACTTGTAAGTCAATTTTAAGTTTTTTTCTTGTTATTCTAGATCATCTAATCAGTGTTTAAAGAGACAAGAAATTGGATCTTTTTCTTGGTTTTTAGTTGTATTTGATGTTTGAAGTTCTTTATTTTATGGTAAATCTATTAATGAATGTAAAAAATTTCTGGGTTTGATGCATTTCTTATTTTGTTATAAATCAATATTTTAATTCTCTAGTTTCCATTTTTGGCTTTCCATTATAAAGAAAGGCATGTCTACCATCAGCTTAATCAATTAGATGGTCATGCTTTGCAATATCCAAAACTAGGTGTTGGGTTAATATCTTGAATTCAACCTGAGATGTAACCCAGATGACGATTCAAAGAAAAACCTAAATATGACCCATCTATGGGTAAAGTCCCTAGCTTAAATTTTTTGATCTGTAATTCTTGACTCGATTTGGAGTCCAGATCTGACTTGTGGAAAATAGGGTTTTGGGAGTTTATATGAAACCATCTATACATAACTACTATACTTTGGGTGGTTTAATCTCTCTTCGTTGTCTCTCATTAGCAATAATGTATCATTTTTCTTTTTGTGCATCCTCGTCCTCACTAGGATCTAGCTCCTTTTCCTAAATGGGTTGATCAAAAATTCCTTCTCAACTCTTCCCTGAAGTGCAACTCTCAAACTTATTGACTTCATGGCCTCTATCTGCATCAATATTCTTCTTTCTTGTGTTAAGCATGTTAAACTCATCAAAAGCAACATCTATAATAATGATAAATTTGGGTGACTTAAAATCAAGGCACCACAACCTATATCCTTTTACCTCATATGCATAACTCAAGAAAATACACTTTTTACCTGTAAGTTTGAGCTTACATTCATTAACATGAGGGCAAATAGAATAACCAAAGATCTTCAACATAGAATAATCCATAGAAGTTCTAGGCCATACCTCCTTGAGAGTCTTACAATCAATAGTAATGGATGGAAACATGTTCACCACATAGTAAGCTGTAGAAACTGCCTTAGACCAAAATTCATTTTTCAAGTTCAACATTGAGAGCATAAAACGAATTCTCTCAAGAAGTGTCATGTTCATGCATTCTGTCAGACCATTTTATTGGATATGTGTCTAATTGTGTGATGCCTTACAATTCCCTCATCTTTATAGAATCTATTGAACTCACTTGAACAGAACTTTAAATTATTGTCAGTTCTCAATCTTTTGATTTTCTTTCCTATCTATTTTTCAATCATAGCATTCTTTCACTTGAAGTTGAGAAAGACTTTATCCTTATGATTCAAAGTAAATACATACACCTTCCTTGAGTAATTATCAATGAAAGTAAAAAAAAAAATAACAAGAACCACCCTTTAAAGCATCTTGGGATGGGCCCCAAAAAATAAAAGTTGATGTAATTCATTATACTCTTGGTTCTATGAACAACTGAATTAAACTTTACCTAGCACTGCTTTCTGAATATACTATGCTTACAGAAATCCAACTTTCTTGTTCTCTTACCACACGACATGGCTTTCTTACTCAACTCTGTTATACCCCTCTCATTTTTATGGTCAAACCCCATATTCTATAAATGGGTAATGTTAGAATCTAAATCAGTCGATGGTGATACCAAATCTACACCTGAAATCATGCTTCCCTGAAACACATACAGATTATCATTCTGTTGTCCCCTCATAACCACTAAAGCACCACTGAACATGATGAATACTTGCCACAGTTAAACAGGACGAGTACGATTTTCAAGTAATTGTTCTTGATTTGGTTAATCGTTAATGACATCATCATCAATTTCCACCGTTTGATTCTCCTTTCCCTCAGCAAAAACCGTGAAGAGAAAGAATGCAACATACCTTGGAGAAGTACTTCTATTTGGGGGATTGAAACGTCTTCTTGATTTTGTTAATGGCCTTTTCTTCATAGGTAATTTCATTTTAGGTCTATATATTTTTTATTCTTCTTTAAAATTGAGAAAATTTCGTTGGCCTTGGCAAGTAATCAACAATCTTAGGAATAGAAGACAAGCAAACAACCTATTAATGTGTTAGATGAGACAACAAATCCTAAGGGTTAGATGATCTTCATTGTGGGTTTTGCAGACTTTTTTTATTCTTTTCTCACAGCTTATTCTAAAGGAAATTATTTATAATTAGATCTCTTTCTATCATACACTGCTCTTACTTGAGAATTTCAACTTCATGTCAAAATTCTGAGTTGTGTTTGAGCTATGAGGGTTTAGAGTTTTGTTTGGAAAACATGATATTCACAAGTTTTTCAATTGTTTTTCAATAGTTATCTCTATGAACGACAACAAGTGCATTTGTTTATTTGTGATTCTTTTAGTTCGTAATTGTGTATCGTGGCAAGAAAAATTTCAGTCACTCCTATTGTGTATTTCTTTTTTATGATAAATCCCATCAGAGATTTTTGTTCGAATGGAGGTTTACGAAAATGGATAATTTGTTGGAGGTCTCAATATATATAACTGCTGCTAAAGACTTTTAGTCCGTTATGAGTTTTCTAATTAAAATTGTTCACACTTGGACAAGGTTTGTAATTATATATGCTCTTGATTTATATCATGGCAACAATCATGAATGTGTTTTTTTTCCTATGTATTACTGCATTTAAATTAGTTTGTCTTTTAGATATGTTTTCAAACTTTTTTTTTTTTTTTTGATGTTTGTGATTTATTTTAAAACATAAAATTTAGCTAAAAATAATAATAATTAATTAATGAACTAATGTATCCCTCCTGTATCATATCCTACTTTTTCAAAAATTGTTGTATCACTGTGTTCATATCGTATCGTACCCATGTCCCATATTGGTGTTCATGCTTCCTAAGTCCTTGTTGAACCAAATGCATGCATATTCATGTGCCATAGAATAAAGTTGCCTTACCTAACAAATTTCTCTACTTCGTACTGTCACTATGTCAAAAAGAACCCCAATTGCAGCTTAAGGCACTGATACCAGTTTGTTTTGTGGAAAACTTAGAATTGGGATCGTACGCAACAACATAAAATAAAGAAACCAATAATCCTACATGGAACAATACAGTTTGCGTGGTTCGTCTTTAAGCCTATGTCTATGGATGAAAATGGTGAGAGATTGTACTATGATCGAAACTAGAAATTGCAATGAACAATGCAGCGGCACATATCAAGAAACCCGTGCTAATTTTCAGATACATCCAATTGCGGTACACCTAAGATGGAATTTGGTATCACCACCACCAGGTTTTCTAGGGTTTTAACCATCTTTGAGCAGTTGGCATGCAAACATCATTTACAGCGTTCAAAACATACATAACAATAGGGCTTGTTTTTTTTTTTTCTTTTCGTCATGTCCTTATTATTACTAATGCCCGTGCAAACTTCTTGGCAACAGCATGTGTTTGTGCTGAAGCTCTAAAGTACAAATCACCAGCGTGGGGAAGGGGTTAAATCGAGAGAGGATTGTATCCGCTCCTCTCTGCACTGTGTCAGGGG
>JAOXJP010007531.1:0-17997 GCA_025762735.1 Platanus orientalis | reverse complement strand
AATGTGTCTGACATCCTACTATGTTACCTAAGGATCACCTATCTCATCTCATGAGATCAAATAATTACCCATATAAAGAAACAAATACATGTGTTGATAGAATTAAATAGTTATTATTAATTAATCATGCCTATATTTTATGTGAATGGCTTTGTCAGGACACATATTTCCAACATGGGGTTCTACAAGTGTGTCTAGTTTGCTTAGATATAGGTACTTCGTTACCTTTATAGAGGATTCTTCACGAATAACAAGAATTTTTTCAATGAAAGATTGATCTAAGTGATGATCCATTTTTCAATCTTTTCACATGGCAATAAAGAATCAATTTGATATGGATGTATGTGTTTTGCGATCGGCCAACACAAAGGAATGAACTGGTAGAGAGAAAAAATCAGCACTTGATGTCGCTTGTGCTTTGTTGTTTCAAATGAATGTCTCTAAGTATTTTTGGAGTGATGCTGTTCTTACTGCTTGTTATCTTATTGATCGATTTCCTTCATCTGTTCTTAAAGAACCTGTTTTCAATGCTATTTGCTAATGTCCATCATTTTTCCTTGCCTCTTCGTGTTTTTGGCTACACTTGTTTGTTTAGTGTTTGGGTCCTAGTGGGAATAAACTCGATCCTTGTGCTGTCAAATGTATTTTCTCGGGTTGCTTTTGTGCACAATGCGGATATCAGTGTTATAATTCTGTCCTTAAAAAAAAACATTTTGTTTTCCCTGATGTGCCCATTGAACATATCCCTTTTTACTCTTCTAGTGGTACAAATACTATGTCATCCTAGTGTTACCACTGAGCCCTCTTTGTCAATGTTTAATGCTGTTAAAATTCCTCCAATGCCTACTCATCATGCACCATCTTCATGACTTAAAGCATATACTAAAGGAAATTTGGTTCCTTTTCACTCACAGAGGTTATCATCTAAGCACCATTCATTTTCAGAATATATGGATCCTACTCTCACATCTTTGGATCTACTATTGTACTTCGCAAAGGTAAGAGTGTTTGCCAACCATTCTATTTCTAACTTTGTTGCTTTTCATCATCTTTCTTCTTTCTTTTGTTAGTTTGCTTTGTTTGTGCCTTCTTTCTCTATTCCTTCTTCACATTCACTAGGTGACTTACTTGCTGGTTGGCAAAAGGTTATTGATGATGAGATGGCTGCTCTTATCAGTAATGACACGTAGGAACTAACTGAATTACCTATTGCACAGCAAGCTATTGGCTGTCAGGTGTACACCATGAAATTTCTACTTGATGGTTCCATTGAACGCTTAAATACTTGTCTTGTAGCTAAAGGGTATACTCAGACATTTGGCATCAACTACAAAGAAACTTTGTCACCCATAGGCAGGCTTAATTTTGTTCGTGTTTTCTCTCATTTGTATGGCCTAGCCTCTCTATCAACTTGGCTTCAAGAATGCATTTCTTAATGGTGAGTTACATAAGGAAGTACATATAGAGCAACCACCAGTACTCAGGGGGAGGTAAATAAGTCCTTAAAGTTAAGAAAGGCTATTTATGGATTGAAATAGTTATCTCGTGCTTGATTTAAAAAATTGTGAAATTGATAGCATATAAGATGAGGGAAAGTTGACTGAGATGGTTTGGTCATGTGCAACGAAGACCAATGACTGCACCAGTGAGGAGTGTGATGCAACATGCATGTAGGATAGTGTGTGTGTGTGCAGGAGATAGGAATAGAATTGCTAAAGCAATAAAAAGAAATAAACAAGATTCCTAGTTGCACAATTCTTACGCTAATTCAAGTAGTTCATTAGTTAGATTTATCATGCATTAGATGAGTTATGGTTTACGAAGCAATAAACAATTAAGAAACCTAAGCAACAATTTAAATTATCAACTAATTTAAGGATGTGTGATGGTGATACTTGCTGTCTAGGAAAATTTGATGGTGTAAAAGTGGTCTCTAAGTGTCTGATTGATGATAGTGATGATGGAAAATAATTAGTAGGCTAAAGGGAATGTCTTTAGACACTTAAATGACTTAATAGATGCTGTTCATGAGGTCTGGGATTGTTTAGGAACAGTCTAGGTATCAAATTTCAGCAAGCATCTCGTTATGGGATTTGAGCAAACACCTTATGAGCAGAAAATAAAAATATAAAAAAGGTAAGGCTAAACAAGATAATTGAAGGGGAATTGGTATGGTTCTTACGGGCTGATGTTAGGTATACATATAGGTCCAATAAAGGGGCTGAGGTATTAGGAAAATACTCAGGAAGATTTAGCTTAACATTCCCAAAGTCCATGCCACACAACCATAAGAACTACCTGAAAATAGGGATTTGAAGAGACCAAACGAGAAGGAATTAGAACCTGGCTTAAGTATAATTAATTGCCTTGATGCCTCCTTGGATGATCCCTTCCAAAATCCCAACTCAATCCAAGCTATAGCATGAGATTCAACCAGCCCAAAAAAATCTGTCCAACAACCTTAAGTGCCGCCTCCCTCTTAGAGTCCTTGGTGGGTTTTTGATATAAAAGAACTTTTCAGTGATCTATCTCCACATATTGGATCGCCCATGGGTCTAGTATAGTCTGGAGTAGTCAATTCGAATCAAGCCCTCACCCTTGAGTAATGGTAGCTCAAACACTAAAACAGGTCCAGCAACCCTGTTCACACCAGTGCTTGAGGAATAGTTATAAAATCTCTTAAAAACTGAAATATTTCAGCAGGGGTTGCTTGGTGATGGATCGTCTAGCACTGGTACCCCTTTGAGAAGCTTCAGATCAATCTAAAACTTTATCTCTGTTAGTTGGTGATCAATCTTCAACAAGTTGGTAAATTTTAGCAACAATCAAAACCTATAAAATTAAAAAGAAAGTGAAGAAAAGAATAGGGAAAAAGACCTTTAACCCATGGGGAGGGAGTGACCTCTACCACCAGCATCATTAGGTGGGGGCCTAGTCCCATTCCAGGGTTTTAGGTCTCCATCCTACAAGTAAGAGGAAGGAGTAACCCTCACCTAAAAAAAAGACAAATAACACCTTAATAAACAATATTAGATTAAAATACCCTCAACACATGTGTCCCCCCCTATAAGAGACACAAGCAATGCAAAATAAAAATAAAAAATAAACGAGACAAAAAGTAAACTAAACTCCAAATAGCTCAAAGACTCTCCTGGTCATGATGTCCTCATCAGACTGAGGCGATGCAAGTTGAAGGTGCTAATAAGACTAGAGGAAAGCTAAAATTGGCTTAGCTTTGGTTGATGTAGTAAGGAGAGACATAGCAGCTTGTGCTTTATCGGTAGATATGGCCCTAGATAGATTGGAATGGCGGAACGGGATTTGTGTAACCGACCCCAAGTAGTTGGGATATGGCTGTTGTTTTTGTTGTTGTGACCAAAAGTTACCTAATCATAAATACACTATTCAGTTGACATGTGTGGGCGGTCAATGTGACATGTTCAAACTTCCAACTGGTTTTAAATTCTTGGGAGCAGCATTTTCACCATCACTGACTTTTTAAACCTTTGAACCCAACCAGTTCTTTAATAATTTTATCTTCTATTATTATTATTATTATTATTATTATTATTTTACATGAACCAGAGGCATTACATGGACTATGATGGAGCCTGCTGATATATTTTTGTTACGCATAAAATATGAAAAATCAGTTTGGATCTGATTCCCCCGCCCACTGGGCTTATTTTTTCAGCTAAAAATCTTATTCACGATAGAAAAGTTCTAGTTCAAGTCTTAATTGTGATAAGAGTGGTTTCAATATGATTAGCAAACCTTAGGCTTGAGTCATATTAAGGGTCAAAAGTACGAAAGCTTATACTTTTAGCAACTTCTATTGTAAAAGGAGTGAAAGTAACCTGTGCCTCGACCTCAACACGTACCTGATGCAGTGGCTATGCATTGGCTTGAGAGGACATATCCCCTTTGGATGCCCAAGCCTAAGCCTAAGGGAAATTGGAAGAAGACAGCTTGCTGCCCCATGCAGTTTTAATTTTATTTTCAATGTTTTAGGTGTTTTATTTTTAAGTTTTAGAGGGAGGGATCTTGGTTTAATAAGGCATAAAGCCATGGAGGCTTTAATGTGATTTTTAGCAGTTTTATTGGTATCATCAAAGTGCTGACCATACAGCTCTTTATAGAGGGGTAGTTTAGGTATTTGAATGAAATTAGAATTATGAGCTTTTATAAAGGCCAATCGGCCAGATTTGTGGGACGATTTTTGAAGTGGAATTAAGGTTTTGTTGGGAGCTCACGATTGGAGCTTGGCATCTTCTCCCATAACCCCTCACGAACAAGGTGAGTCTCTCCCTTCTCCTCTCTTTCTATTCTTCTTTCACACGATCCCCTTTCCTTCCTCTCTTCTCCATTTTCTTCTTTCCTCGTCTCTAATCTCTTGATCTTTCTTCTACTAATCTTCTTCTTTTATATTATTTCACATCTTATTTGCTGTTCTCTTTAATTCTTTCATTGACTTTACAAGATCTATCATCGAGAACCCTCAAGAATTTCTTTTCTTGGGTTTCTTGAATTCTGGAAATTTACAACAGCATAAATACCTTATTTATTTTCAATTTTCTCACCCCAAAACTCTATTTTTTTTTCTTCAATTTTATCTTCATTAATCTAAACCGAGTCCTTTAGAATACTATCCTCAACTTTCCCAAACTTAAACCCATCCAAGAAACTTTCAAGAACCACACCTATACCCAATCGGCCACTCTATAAAGTAAATTTTTTTAATCTTCTTTAATTAAAATTTAGTTTTTTCTTCTTTCTTAATTCAAGAATTGTGTTCTTGATTACCTTTAATTGTTTTCTTGATTTCTTGAATTATTTTATGCAATTTGACATCTTTCTTTAATTCAAGAACCATTATTTTAGGCTTCTTTAAATTG
This sequence comes from Platanus orientalis, assembly GCA_025762735.1. Taxonomy (NCBI): domain Eukaryota; kingdom Viridiplantae; phylum Streptophyta; class Magnoliopsida; order Proteales; family Platanaceae; genus Platanus; species Platanus orientalis. Next base: position 13,102 of record JAOXJP010007531.1, on the reverse strand, counting down.
TTATTGGCATTCCTTCATACCTCCATCTTATAGGTGCCCAATTCATAGGTATCCTACATTAAATTGGTATTAGAGCTAAACCCTAGAAGTTGAGCCAATCCCTGACAACTTCGGAAACCAAAAGGGAGAATATTTTGATACCTTAAAATTTTGGGGATTTCTCCAAAGGGCCCTAAATCCCTTCTTTTTGACGATTCAACCATTTTTGGGGTCCTTTCCATTATTTTAGGGCAATCCTAAAATTTTGTTGGGGTACTTTCTATTACTTTAGGGATACTCTGAATTACTTTGGGGTCTTTCTAAAGGGTTTTCATAATCCTGAATTACTTGAGCAGGCCTAAATTCTCGCATTTGAACTCTAATTCAACATGATGACTAATGCAGAGTTGTCTTCGAGAATAGATGTACAATCCAAAGAAATTAATTAGCTGAGTACACAAATGAGTGATCTGGAAGATAGGATTAATGTTAAGTTTGAAGCTCTTTAAATTTAGTCAAAAGCCATCACAGTAGCAATTTCCAAGAAAGACGACTTAGTTAAGACTTTAGACCAACGGATTAGTAGTATGCGAGTTGGTGAAGCTTCTCACCAATCTTAGTATGAAGTGGTGCCACCTAGGAGAGAACATATGGAGAGAGTAGATCATTTGCGGCGAGAGTACCCGGATCGAGTAGATCATCTACGACGAGAGTATTCGGATTGAGTTAACCATCACCTTGGTGTTGCTCAACAGAAACTTGACAAGAATATGCAATTGGATGTGCCTGATTTTCATGGTGGTGGGGATTTTGACATCTTCCTTGACTGGTTGCAAAGTATTGAGTCATTCTTTAATTGGCATGACATTTCTGATTGTAAGAGACTCAAATTTGTAGATGCAAAGTTAAATGGGACCGTTAGGATGTGGTGGGATAATTATGAGGAAAATCGCCATTTGGGGATATTTAGGAACTGGGATGATCTGAAGGCTGCTATGAGGTATAGGTTTGAGACACTAGGTGCTAAGCAGAGGGCACACTGATAGTTGACACAATTATACAAGGTACTATGAGTATAGAGGAGTATATGAGTCGTTTCTACCACTTGATAGCCCGTGCGAGGTTAAAGTGGGATGACAACATCATGATTGCACTCTATAGGTGTTGACTACACCCTCAGATATCAACAGGTTTATGCCATAGCCGTCTTCCTACATGAGATGATGCCATACATTTTGCATACCTGGTGGATGAGAGCTTACAAGGAGTTCCCTACAGACGAGCCTTCCCTGAGAGTTCTTCACGAGTTTCCAGTCAAACCTTGGGATTTTCTATTGGTAGGACAACTAGTAAGCCACAGTTTAGTGGTATCTCCATAGCAACATTATGACCAATCAAAGCAACTGCGCCTCCTCGTGTCTAAAATCCTGATTGTTCTATGCAGAAGGGTTGAAGACCTTTTTTTAAGTGTTGCGAGTATGGGCATATTTCTACTTAGTGTCCTCGGTATGTTGTGGGCCTTTCAAGCAAGCAACCTATGCATGATGATGACCTTGAGGAGGAGATTTATTCTCCAGACGATGAGATGATTCTCGAGTTGGAGCATGCCCTAAAAGATGAACAGAATAAGTGTGATGACAAACTTGTGTGTGTTCTATATCTCGTCTTGACTACCCGAGAAGTCAAGAAGGATGAGGATTGACACTATAACAACATTTTTCAGACGCGGGTTAGATGCAATGGTTAGTTATACTCTTTAGTGATTGATGGAGGTAGTTACACTAACGTAGTGTTTGAGGAGGCATGTAAGAAGTTGAGCTTGAAAATGGAACCCCATCCAGTCCCATATAAAGTGGTATTGGTTAATAGTACAAATCTCAAAGTCAGTGAGAGATGTCTTGTTACCTATTCCATTGGGAACTTGATTAAGTTCTTTGTGATATGTTGCTTATCAAAGTATGTCATTTACTACTTGGAAGACCATGGTTATATGATAAGCAAGCTCAACATTGCAGCTTCAAGAATACATACTCTCTCAGCATGGCTGAAAGAAGATGACAATGGTTCCTTACCAGGGTATGCTTGACTTGAAGTTGAAGAAGACCATGGGATCCTACTTACTACATCACGTATCTAGTGAAGGAGATGACATTTTTGGTCCACCCCCTATCTCAATGGGGTTTAGTTCTTTTCAAAGGGGGGAGAGTTGATGCGGCGGCTATACATTGGCTTAAAAGGACATTTCCCCTTTGGACACCCAAGTTTAAGCCTAAGAGAAATTGGAAGAAGACGGCTTGCTACCTCATTCAGTATTAGTTTTATTTTCAATGTTTTAGGTCTTTGATTTTTATGGTTTAGAGGGAGGGATCTTATTGTAATAAGGCATAAGGCCATGGGGGTTTAATATGATTTTGAGGAGTTTAGGGGTAGCACCAATAGGTGATAAAATGAGGGAAAGTCGATTGAGATGGTTTGGGCATGTGTAATGAAGACCAATGACTGCACCAGTGAGGCAGAGTGAGACAATACAAGTTGAAGGTGCTAGGACTAGATGAAGGCCAAAATTGACCTGGGTGGAGGTAGTAAGGAGGGACATGGCAACTTGTAATTTAATGGTAGATATAACCCTAAAGAGAGCGGAATGGCGAAACAAGATTCGTGTAGCCAACCCCAAATAGTTGGGATAAGGCTGTTTGTTGTTGTTGTTTGTATTGTGATAATTAGAGTGTTGGCTGTACAACTCTTTATAGAGGGGTAGTTTAGGTATTTGAATTAAATTAGAATTAGGAGCTTTTATATAGGCCAATTAGCCAGATTTGTGGGACAAGTTTTGAAGTGTAATAAAGGTTTCATTGGGAGCTCATGATTGTAGTTTGCATCTTCTCCCACAACCCCTCATGAACAAGGCGAGTCTCTCCCTTCTTTTCTCTTTCTTCTCCTTTATTTCTATTCTTCTTTAACACGATCCCCTTTCCTTCCTCTCTTCTTTATTTTCTTCTTTCCTCTTCTTTAATCTCTTGATCTTTCTTCTGCTTATCTTCTTCTTTTATATTATTTCACATCCTATGTTTTGTTTTATTTAATTCTTTCATCAACTTTACAAGATCTATCATCGCGAACTCTTAAGAATCTCTTTTCTTGGGTTTCTTGAATTCTGGAAATTTGCAGCAGCATAATACATTATTTTTTTTTCATTTTTCTCACCCTAAGACTATTTTTCCTTCAATTATTTCTCCATTAACCTAAACGTTTTTGTTCTTTTTTTTATAGCTAAGTAGGTGAAGAGTGGTTTTGAACCCATGCATGGTTTTAAAAATCGGCTGATTCCTAGTCGGATCGGCTAATCCAACTCGGAATCGGCCTGTGCCGTGCCAATTTCTTAGTGTAAATCGATTATGTTAAGAATCAGTTTTGGATCGGCCGATCTAGATTAGAATCGGTCTTGGATCAGCCCTTAGATTGGTACTTTGAATCGGCTATGGATTGACTGGATCGGTCCGGATCGGCCAATCCAAGGAAAATCTTTAGTTTGCATTGGATCAGACTAGATCGGCCGATCTGGATCAGAATTAGCCGATTCATGACCGAATTAGAATCGATTTTAATCTTGATTCCGCTTTTTTAAACCATGAACCCAGTACAACACCCACAGACTTTACCAACTTAGCAAACTGGAATCTTCAAATTTGGGCCCAACTTTTAGGCCCGAAATTTTATTCGGGCCGAGTTTGAGCAAGCTCAAGTTCAGCCCGAGGCCCAGCCTGGCCTGGCCTAAACTAGTTAGCAAATAATAATTTTATTTATATGGTGATATTAGGTCACTATTTTTTTCTTTTTCTTTTTGGATCCATATATTTTAACAAATTTACTATCATCAAATAGTTCAAGTGTCAACTGTTAAAAAAACCCATATAATATGTATTTAGGGGCAATTATGAGCCTAAAATCAGCCCAAAAATTATGGAAATAATTTTAATTTGGGCATCTTGAACTAGGCCTAAAGCCGATTGTCTTAAAATGGGCTGAGTTTAGGTTCAGGTAAAACATTTCGGGTTGAGTTTGGGCAGACCTTGGCCCGGCTCAGCCCAGCCCGATTGATAACCCTATTTAGGTATCCTACATCAATACCCCTTAAGCCTCTTATCAAATGTTCCCTTATTCCCGTTTGCTTAGGTATGAACAGGATTTTCTCCTCGGGTTCAAGCTTTATGTGGATTGCCGCCCTTAGTAGGATGAATACCATGGATCTTCTCCAGAGAAGGCATCCCTACATGTTGCTCTCACCGAATATTTGTGTTCTTTGCATGAAGGATGGCGAAACCAGTGACCACATTCTGATAGATTGTGCTTTTGCAAGTACTATTTGGAGCTATTACTTGTCTCGGATGTCATTATGTTTGGTTATACCTAACTAAGTATTTGATCTTGTTTGGCAATGGAAATGTGAGCCCTTGGATTCTAGTGGCAAAAAATTCTGGTTGAGTATTCTTCATGGCATTTGTTGGGGTATTTGGAAGGAGGGAAATAGAAGGGTTTTTGAATGGGTAAGGAAGCCTCCAATAGAGGTGACTGGTTCCATCTTATCCTAGATGGCTTCTTGGGCTTTGGTGACATCGGACTTTGATGTCTTTTCTTTTAATGACCTTGTTAGGGAATGGCATTCTTGTTTATCATCGGACTTTGATGGCTTTTCTTTTGCTTGCTTTTTTACAACTGTGTAGTCTGGCATTATTATTCTGCCTCTCAAAAGACACTTTCTGCTATAAGTATATTAAGTATATTAATTTTTGTATCTCCTAATATCTTAGGGTTTTGGGAGAGTTGATTAATTCACTGTTAACATGGTATCAGAAAGCCAGGTCACAAGTTTGAATCCTGTCGAAGTAAAAGTATTCTCCCAGACATAGTAGTGTACGTGTGTGCGCATTGTGGACTCTCAGCTAGTTGCTCAAGTGTACTAGGAGAGAACAGTGTTCCTCTTGAGGGGGGTGTTGAAATATATTAAGTTTTGTATCTCTTAACACCTTAAGGTTTTGGGAGAGTTGGTTAATACACTATTAACAGTTAATTGGCAAAATACAATCTTTTATCACTTCAAGATGGAATGAAAATCTTGGCATTTAAGGTGCTACAAGGTTGGTATTGCTTCATGCAGGACTTTGCACCTCTGCAAGCGTATTTAGGCGTGATAATTGGATAAATCCAAAAATAATTGATAGCTACTATTATATCATCAGGTGAATTTCTCAAGCACTGGATGCTTAACAATAACTACTAAATTTCAAGGATTGAAGAGTTAGTTTTGGAATGCGACTTGGCCAACACTTAAAAAGATCTACCTAAAATTAACTCACACAATTTGCAGTCAAACTTTTATGAAATTGGATTAGAACTTAGTCATGTCATAATAGCTTACATAAACAATTCGTATTGATTCCGTCTTAGATAAACGATTTATATGAGTTGCTTTTCCAAGATTATTAATTGTGATGAACATATGCTGCTAATGCACCTCTTCTAGCATTCCATGCCTTCAGCTTAGTGTAATCTAAAAAATCAAACACTCCATTTGCCATTCCTTCCTTTAGATAAATCATTTGTACCAATTCCCATGATACAAAAATGTTTTACTAGTATGAGGTACTCAAATATGTTTAGCCCTTGACGAACATCCCCTTCTTAGCTTCCTCTGACTCGCCCTCGCTCATGTATTTTCCAAGTTGCTCAACTGAGTTGGCCTTTGCTCGCACCAGGAGAGCTTCTTGTGCAGCCTTAACATTTTCTGGCCTTCCTCCCCATGTCTTCAGGCATGTGTTCTGCAGTGCTCTTGCGTAAGAGAATGAGACATGCCATGGGTTTGTTCCTTGGTTCATAGCATTCAAGTTCAAGGTTGCCTCCACTTCGGATTGGCCACCTGACAGAAACTGTTTGCCAAAGGAAAAAAAGGAAGCCGTGAAGTAAGCTTTCCAGAATTGCACTTTTCTTCTTTTTCCTTTAACTTTCTTTTACGAACATGAAAGATATATATATATATGGTAAGATGAGCATACCATGATTCCTGGGACAGCAGGGGGGATTCTTCTCTGAAGAAGTTTCAGAGTGTATTCGGCAACTTGCTCTGGTGTAGCTTTTTCCTTGCATTCGGCACCTGGGGTGACCATGCTGGGCTTGAGTAAAATGCCTTCAAACATGACATTCTTCTCAGCCATGTAGAAGAAAACCTCTGCCCCCACTGTTTGGGCAACCTCAAAGGTCCTGTCAATTTCATGTTCTCCATCCAACAAAATCTCAGGCTCAACTATAGGAACCAAACCATTATCCTGCAGTGGTGAAAATAAAAAAAAAAGAAATGTTCATTCTTCAGCTTCGTCTAAGAAAAAACACTTCTGTATGCATGCTTGACTTGAATCCATTCTTGTAGTCAGCTACTCAGAATGTAGCCTACATTTGGCTTTACATTTATTTGAATTTTTAAAATTGCAATTGCTTAAATTGAAGCTTTATTAAGTTATTATTCAGATAAACTCAATTATCAAGTCAACCACTCTAGACATTTTAATATGCCTCTGGCTTCCATGGCCTTAAGCCTAGTGAGTTGGCCAAGGAATCAAATTCTCTTTGAGTCTTTCATTAATATGCTTATTTAAAGACATCATGAAAGTATACTTCTCTTTGAAGAAAAGACTGAATTTTCCAATAGAAACTTTATGCACACTACTTTTGGCATGCTTTATCTTGTGTTTTCTTGTATATCCATCTTTAGTATGTGAAATCTAATTAATTTAGGCATCCTCCAATTAAGGTTTGACATGCTTTTGTATCCATGTTCCCCAGCTATACATTTCATACACTGAAGCTCTGGTATGGTTATTGGTGACCATCCTGCATCATGGTAGCTTAGCTTTGGGAGCTCGTCATCTTTAATTCTTGGGGACGAGAAAGCAAAGGCAGAGGATAATTCATCACATATAGGTGTGGTGCTGTTTTATTATTTTAACATTCTAGTCAGCTACCTCGGGAATCGAGTATTGAAGAAAGTAGACAAAGAGTAAAGGTTGTTTGAGTTACTTGTGCAATGGAAGCATATCGTGCCGACCCCCAGGCAGCTTCTTTCACGGCAAGCGCTGATGGCCCATTTGGAATACTAACCACTGTACGCCTATTATATGATTCAACAAAAAAAAAAAAAAAAAGAATCAGTTTTTGGTAAGAGAATTGGTGCAAAGTGGAGTGTTGCATATAGTTCTTAGAAGCTTGTAGGGGGATTTCACCATTTGGCAAAACGTGCCCCTTGTTGATAGTAAGCTGCACACTGAGATGCCAGACCGTCTAGTCCTTGGCACCATGACTCATCATTTGATCCTGCCAGTGGCACAAGACCCTGCAAATCAACAGTGTCCTTGTCAAACATGAACTCCATTTTTCCTATTTACATGTGCACACACACATACAGGGGGTTACACAGGTTTTAAAAAAGGCATAAACATCAAAGAGGGAGAACTATATTAGCATGCACATATGGGTGTTAATGTATGCATGAGGATGTACGCAAATATGCATGCATAAGTGCAGTGGCATCATGTTTTTGGAGTCATTCATATTGCCTAGGCTGTCATGTGGTATTATCTGAACATATTTACCTTGTCAACCTTAATCCCAGTTATATTCTGCTCCACGAGAACATCCACCATTTTCTTCCCATCTATGGTAGATTGATAAAGTGTTTCCTCAAACAGGATTGCTCCAGAAATATACTGGCCCAAACCAGGGACAGACGAGGAGGGTTCTGTAAGCTTGCCGGTTAGCTTCTGTGTTTTCCAGCCCAATTGAGGCCAGACGCTACCCACAAGTTGCATTAGATTCATCCATGGCCAGTATTCCTCTACCTGGTGATGCAATACTTTTCTGCACATTCAGCATGAAAATTAGATCCCACATTGTGTAACATAATAAGATAGATGACACTCAACTATTGTTGAGTTGCTTAGCACACTAGTCTTAACTGCCCTTGTGGAAGGTTTTTTAGTACATAATATATATATTCTGTGTAGGCTTGTAAATGCAAGCTTCGGATAACCAAAAGTCATCACCTTGATTATTCTGTCATTAATGAGGCACATCATGGTCTTGGGATTTGACCTTGACAGCAACATGTGAGTATATTTTGGAGGAGATAAATGTCTTGTTTTCTCTTGTTCATATGTTGAAAACCATACTCTCAGCATGAGAGATGCCCATGGGAAGTTGCAGGGAGCAATTTCTAGGAGGAAATTTGCTTGGGAGATGCCCACGGAGAATGTTGCTGACCCAAAAGCAATTGCAATCTGGTCAGGCATGTTATGTGATTGATATTTGTTTGAGTCAACAAATAGTTCTGTAAGTGTGCATTTCTGCAGGTATATGACTGAATTATTCAAATAAAATTAGGCACGTAAAGTGGGACAAGGCTCGGACAACCAAAAAAAATCTCGACTGCTTTCGTCGGTTGCATAAATTAAGAGGAGAACCGTTCAAGTGGACAAGCGCAGCAGGTTAACTTGGAGAATAAGTGAGCTAATTCAACTTTTCAAATCTCTTCTATGACTCACTGGGATTCAAGACTCAATGAGCTTCACCTACATTCAATTCAGAACCTCCTAGTCGACCTAAGCCAACTGTTGCCCAATGTGAGCTAGAGTTACGGATTTAATATGGATTCGCCAGCAATAAACATCATATTCAAGATAGAGAATGTAAATGTGGGAAGCAAGTGTACCGCAGTTTTAAAAAGCTCGTCAGAGTAGACACTGGCATGGATTGTGACGGAGACACAAGTGGTCCGATCTCTTGGGAAGAAAAGAAGTCTTGAGGATAGCAGCACAGGCCATTATAGAGACTGAAGGTTCAAGCCTGTGTGCTCTGTACTCTTGAGACGTGAGTTTTCTTTGGAATTGCTTTTCATGCAAGGGTGCATATTTAAGGACAAGGAAAGATATTGAATGTGAGGTGGAGGTTAGCCTGGGCTTTTGAATGGTCGAGATGGGTGACTGTGAAATGATATAGGCTGATTGCGGTTATTATTAATATTATTATTGAAGTGTCTGCGATTTCTTGCTTCTTAGCAATATAATTTTTCATTTAAGAAAAAAATAATTTTCATTTTAAAGGTTGTGGTACCATGAGTGATGTGTTTTCTAAAGATCCCAACAAGGAGAAAAGACGATGCCCTGTCGCAGCGATGCGTAAGAAAACCTTGTGAAACAGGAAAAGAAGGCTAGTTTTTTGAAACAGGAAAGGAGACTAGGGATCCAATTCCCATACCAATGCTTCGGTGGGGTCCACCAAAAGAAAGAAAGAAAAAAAAACCCATCGAGTTTGACGTCTTAATGGAAGAGCCCTAGGCCATTGATGATATCTGGATTCTGGAGAATTACATTAGACTCCAACCAGTAAGGAAGATCCAAATCCCACGATTCAATACACCCAAAATTTAGACCAGGATTAGCCAAAGAGTTTGGCAACTATGTTAGACGTTCTAACGTGAAGTCACGAAACAATTCGAAAGTCTTTAAAAATGCTTACAATCATTACGAATACTAACAATAGTCCAAGGCTATTCCCTACTTTGATCAGACAGGAGAGTAATGACTTCAAAAGCGAGTCAACCCTCCAATATCAACCACTTACCCAGCACTTGGGCCGTAGCAAAAGCTCGCCATACATTCAGACACAAGGCATTTGGCATTACCCCACCATCTGATTTCGCCACAAAAAGAACCATATGTGACAACCACGCCCTTGCCAGTCCTATTACAGGATACGTTGAAGGCCCATCAAAACAAGTCACTCCTTTATTTATTCTTTGTGAAATGTATTGAACGACGAGAAATAATTATTTTGATATGGTCACTTCGGTTCACTGTCACATAGGTAACTCTGCACTACCACGGGTTTCCCAAAGGATTTGGGACAACCCCCTAGGTCAGACCTGGGTCAACCCGGCATCAGGGGCCAATACGTTAGCACAGAAAGGTGAAAAGCATCCTTAAGAAGTGTTTTGGAGCTGATGTCACTCTGACCTCATGGATCCACAATCCGAGGCACACTGGCTGTGGAAGGAGAGGGTAGGTGTCTATACAAATCATTGCAGAATTGCAGTCCATGGAGCTTGAAACCCCAACCTCTCCCTTGACACATGCTTGAGAGGATGTATTAATTAAGGTTAGCCATTTGATTATAAACCATAAGAGCAAGGTTGATGGCCACCCTACTTCAACACGAATTACCACATGTGGTAATTAGTGTTAACGGGTCAGTTTTGTGTCGTGTCAAATTAAGGACAGTTGGATCAACGTGAATCCAATCCATTTATTAATCGTGTTAAAATGAATTGACCTGATTTGATGTGAAACATATTTACAATCAATCCTAACTTGCTTATTTCATGTTGGTTTTCATGTTGGGATCGTGTCAGGTTCATGAGTTTGTGTCTAACATTGCCACCCCCTACTTGAGGCCCATCATTACTTGTGAATGGATAAAAAATGCTCACCTTAACTAATGCTAATCACTGCTCCTTGTCAGGCGGCAGGCACATCAGCACCAAAAAATGAATATGCGCCTCCCAAAAAAGTGAAAATCACTTTTCAACACTGATGTATCCGTCCCTAACAAGGACCAGTGATGAGCGTTTGTTAAGGGGAGTGTTCATAAACCGATCGCTCATTATTTACATACAAAGGATCCCACATGGCCAGACTTGATGGGGGAATGGACTACTAGTCCACAACCAACCCTAAATCTAATAAAGAGAACAAGTGCATTCCAGGCTTCATATTCCAATAACAAGAATATTTAATATATTTCATATTTCAATACACAATCAACAAATGATCCAATATTCAGTATGCAGATTTTAAGATGTACAATAGGAGTATTGAATGATTGTCTGTTGATACATATATATGTAAGCATACCATTGATTGACACATGATGTATTTTTGAGTTTGATGTCTCTTTTTGACTCTTTTTCTTCACATGAACACTTTTTTGAATGTTTTTACCCTCAACAGAACACATGTCAGTTTATATTTCATCATAGAACATTCACTGGGTACCAAATAACCATATGTCAGATTCTATGGACAGAACTGGGGAGAGCCGGCTGGGATTTGGTGCGAACCCCTAAGGTCAGCCCAAGGTCAGTTTGACATCAGGGGTGGACACATCAGCACCAAAAAAGTGTTGGGATAGCTTTTCACTTTTCGATGCTTAAATATCGGCCCTTGATGCCGGGTGACATAGGGGGTTGTACCAAATCCTTGGGAGGGGGGAGAACTCACATGCTCAGATCGAACTCAAATTATTAGTAAAATTGAAATGTCAACCCAGAGAATATTAATGAATAAAAATTGATTCAAATTCTATATAACACCCTTGATGATGGGACCCAGGGATTTGATATAATAGGTAATAGAAGATCAATGACACGAAGATGTACTTAAATTTGCCGTTGACATCAAGCCACTTCACTAAGGCTGCGTTTGGCAATGCAATCATTTCATTTGAGTTTCTCAGGCTTTTGAGAAATTGCCACTAATTTGCATCGTGATTAAAACCAAATTTGATAGTTTTTTATATCTAATATATATTTTTTAAAAATATAAGACACAACTAGACACACTATACAATAGTCTAACGACAATTACGTAATTAACTAGATCATGGCCACCCATGAACATAACAAAATCAGACATTAGATTTTTTATAAAAAAATCATGATTAACTTATGAAAATATATGATTAACTTATAGCATGTTTGGCAGCCACCTGTAATGTAATCATTTCATTTGAGTTTCTCAAAGCATTTATAGCATTTGAAATGAACTATTTCAAATTTATACTGATGTGTTAACTACAATTAGAAATGAAGTCATCTTAGGTTTTTCTATGAAATGAAATGAATAGTATTATCAAGCACAAATTGGTTCAACTCTGAATGGTTTCATTGCAAAACCATCCCATTGTGGCTACAAATGCCTGGAAACTCAAATGAAATGATTACATTACAGGTGGCTGCCAAAAGCAGCCTTAATGAATTAATGTGACATCAAGAGACAAGGAATCCTAGGCCATGGGAATTGGGTATGATTTCAAACGTTGTTGCGATTGAATGTCGGTGTTGATGACACGTATTTTTACTAATTAATTTGCCCAAATTCAATAAATTTGGAATTGTGAGAAGATAACGAAGGAAGAGGCTAAGGTTGTCTTACCAAAAAAAAAAAGGAAAAAAAGGAGAGGCTAAGGTTGAGAGAGGGAGAGGAGAGAGGGAGAGAGAGGGAGAGCTCATTAAAGGCTTCTTAAGTCACATTCAAAGAACCTCCCAAATCATGTGAACAACTCACATGAAGTCCTTGTCCGACTCCGTTAAAAGTGGCTTAAGTAATGGAAGGAAGATTTTTTTTTTATTACATATAAGCTATAAAAATTAAAAAAAAAAAAAAAAATGCCACCTGTTTCAAGAGCATGTAAATAATTAGGTGTATGAGACACAATACAGCTGGAACTCTTTAAAACCGGTCCGGATTTTGTGCACACAAAACCCATGCTCAATGCGTGCAAGGGACAGACACATCAGCATTGAAAAGTGATAAGCACCTGCCAAAAAGTGTAAATCACTTTTCAGTGGTGATGTGTCAGCCCTTGGTCTGCGTGCACGTTTTGCATACAAATTTTATGTGCACAAAACCCTAAACAAGAATTTTAATACAATTAATGGATAAACTTAGGGTTTGAAAAAATGGGTTGATTGACGGGTCGGGTCAGGAACAAGGTAAAAATTGGGGAAAGGTGACCTCTGCAATCGGTTTTATTTTTTATTTTGGGGTGAAGACAATCGATCGGTTTCTCAATTGGGATGTGATGCTGGGAAAATATCAGGTGAAAATGAATCTTGTGAGAACTATGAAAACGGCATCAGGGTGCAGACACATCAGTGCTGAAAAGTGATAAGTACTCCCAAAAAGTGTAAATCACTTTTTGGCACTGATGCGTCAGCCCCTCTGATGCCATTTGCACAGTTCTCACAAGATTCGTTTCCACATAATCCGTGCCCGGGGCTATTCTAAGAGACGGGATATAT
>JAOXJP010007521.1:0-17997 GCA_025762735.1 Platanus orientalis | reverse complement strand
GTGAGATTTGTCTAAGAGACAGACACTCTATATATATATATATATATATATATATATATATATATATATATATATATATATATATTGAAGTATTATACTTGGTTTGACTACAAAAATGTGTGCATGAATGCAGTTATAAAGTCATTAATTTCAGTTTAGCTTGTACAATTACACTATAACTTTCTTTTTCGTAATTGATAACCAATTTCATTAAAATTCATATTTCTTGTTCAGTTAGTTTAACCCATAAGATCCATTATGAAATTCTAAAATGAGTTTGAATTTAAGAGAAACGAATCCACAAAATAAAGATTTGAGTTCAGAAAACCCTCTACCACATTTATATATAGCTTCCACATACAAATACACAACCAGGAAAGCTACATCATTTGGGAGGAGGCTATTGCTTGATGAGAAATGCACTGTAACTTTGTTTCATGAATTAAAAAATTTACAGTTCCATTGTAAATTAGGTATACCAGTGAGCAGCTACTTTGTGCAAAAAGCCAAAGGTTAGGTCTGTTTTCCGTCCACCCCTCCCAGAACCCCGTAATTACGGGACCAACACTAGGTAATGACTTTCTATTGTAAATTAGGTATAATTAAGGAGTTGATGCAAATGAATTCCTCATACATCTAAGGTAAGAATAAACACCCAAAAAAAGTACAATGTTATGGAGTTCAATTAACAATTTTGCCCAATATCAACATAAAAAACACATCTGCACATGCCCAAGAAATAAAAAATCAATGCCTTAACAGAAATAACCTTGTTGCATCAAATCCACCAATGTAGCAATATTTTGATGCACCTATTCCACCATCCGGCCCCTACACACGAAAGAAATATACATTTTGCTGACAAAGATAATTAAGCACTTCAGATCAAGGAAAACAAAAGTTACCAACCTGTGCCCGTCGAAGCCCAAACTCAAGTAGAACTTTGGACTTCCCCGCAACAAACCGGTGTCTTGCAGCATTTGTAGCAACTAGCGAAGCATAATTGATAAGATTCACAAATGGAGTTTCCAGCAGTTGAACCACCTGAAACAATATACAGAAAACATTCAGGTCTTCTCTGCCAAAGAATTAAAATAACCTTTAGGAATAAATTTGTGATTGAAATATTAAGCATAACTAAAGTTTTAAAACAGTAAAACAAGATGTGTTTTATCAGTAAGTATCTTCAACAAACATTGTAGAAAGAGAGTCTCTCTGATGGTACTCACGGCAATTGGTCCTTCAATCCTCAATAAGGGTACCTTTGGGAAGACAACTGACCCCTCAGAAACAGCATACACTTCAACATCAGAACAGTCGATTCCCTTAAGATAATCAAAAAAACCATCCTGGGGTAGAACAAAAAATAAATAAATAGAGTAAACCACATTTTATGATGGCAGCAACCACAAGTTGGATTAAACTGAAGCATATAATATCTTATATAGTAGTTTGCAACTACTACTGGCCTGAAAATAAAAACCGAGCAATCAACACAAAAATTACTCTTTTTGTTGCAGAAAAAATTTATTAGATCTCTATCTACATTAGAATTAAATGATAAAATGTGCCTTATCAGCGAAGAACTAATCCGTTTGGCAAGTTACTATAAAACAACCACTGTCTTGGTTTCTTGAATCTAATTCTTTCTCAGTTCAGTAGTTCTCATATACATCCATCAGGTGATATTAAGTGCAACATGTTAAAGATCATTGAATATGGTAATTCCTTATGATAATAGTTGTGACATAGAATGCCAGAAGAGAAGTCATGTTGTTTGATACTTCCTTGTTAGTATTGAAGCCAATCAATTTTTGGTTGACCTTTAGAGTCTTTTCTGTACTTGAAGAGTGCAATTACAACCAAATCCCGTCTTGAGACCTATCTTGTGCTTGATCAACGGTTGACATTGAATCATTCTTCATCTTCAAGTGTCCTTTGCTCTTATCCTTCTTTTGATCTTGATTTTATGAGCAGAGTTGTAAAGGAGGTGGGGACTCATACAGACTTGGTGTTCTTGATGTAGGTGACTTGGATTGCTCTGCAACAAAACCGATTGTTCCAGTAGACCTCTATGACTGTTAGGACTCTATTTCTGCTCTGGTCACAGAAATATACCCCTTGATTACTAAGATTTGGCTTCATTTGTTAAAATTTTCATTTCTGCTATTTAGTCACAGAAATGTTCTAATCGCAGGCTCACATCTCTTGGGTTTGCAACTGAATTTGGCTGGATTTTCATGATCAGTCGGCAGTCACAGATATTAGGCTTGACTGGGGTTTGATTTCTGCAAATCAGTTGTAGAAATCTTTACTCAAAAATTTGATGTGCAAAAACTTTTTTTTTTTTTTTGGGATAAGAAATTTTTCATTAAGAGAGGATGAGAAATCCCCAAAGACAAAATCAAAACAAGTACAATCAAAGACCTAATTACATATGAAGAGACTTCCCCGATCCCTTTTGTAGAAGCTGATTCAAGAATAGCATTTTCAAGCTGTTGTTTCAGCAATTGTGAGAAGAATGAGAGACTTTTCGTTGCCTCATATGTGCTCAGGATGTCTTCGTTAATGGTTGGGGTTTGTTCTTGTAGCCTGGCTGTCTCTCACTCTCTCTTATGCTCTCTAAGTTGGTGTGCAGAACTTAGGAGAATGATTCAGAAAAGCTCCTGGTTCATGCCTGTAAGATCTCATCTTTTCAGTTTCATCTTTAGTTATGGGCATTTTCTTAGACCTTCCAACATGAAAATAATGGGTTTTCTGTATGTAATGGATTGTTTCAAGTGCTACAAGATTACATACCCTCTTTTCTCTCCTCTTCCATCCTCGTTCATGCTTGTAAGATCTCATCTTTTCAGTTTCGTCTTTAACTATAGGCATTTTCTTAGACCTTCCAACATGAAAATAATGGGTTTTCTGTATGTAATAGATTGTTTCGGGTGATACAAGATCACATCCCCTCTTTTCCTCTTCCATCTCCTCATCTCTCCACCACCACTCTCCCATTTGATTTGCCAAACCCCCATATCAAAACTAAGGCAGAAAGTGTAACGGATATTCAGATCATATCCAATATTCATTCACATAAACGAATTTGAATACAAATCATATCCACAAATGTTCGTCGAATATCAGACCAAATACGACTATGCATAAAATTTAAATGAATCAAATACGAAAATATGCTGTTTGCTTTGCAGGATACATGTCTCTTGGTTGTAGCTAACATGTCTTTCATCAATCCACTGATTTCCAAACACGATCTCACGGCCTTTTAGTGGACTGATCTTGCACTAAACATCATTTGTATAAGCTCCACGTCCAAATTGAATATAAAACCCATCTTCATAATAATGACACAAGTTTTGATCTTCCTCATCTTGTAGAATCTTCTTGATTAGAATTGGAGAAATTAGATTCTCATGAAACCTGTCACTAATCAGAACTTTGATAATTTCCTGGATAGGAGATTAAACTTAGTTCTAACCTCAATAATTCCCAGGTTTTCAGCTGGGAAGAACCAACTGAGAAAACCCGAAGCTCTGATACCAAATCTGATTGAGGATAAGTCTAGGTACTTTGAATGATTTGCTGCACGGAGTTATAGGTAGTATGGGGCTCAAATTGGTTGGGAAAGAACACAGATTTGGAGTGGATAGAGGGCTCAAAACAGTAAGATGATTGGAGGGGTTTAGAAGGCTAAAAGGTAGAAGAAAGTTGGGGCTTCTCTCTACTGCAGAAAGAATAAGGTTGGGTGCACAAAGAGGAGGTCGTGCAGGGCTTAAACTGGGCAGAAATAGGTTGGTTTTGGGTGCATGGAATTGGGCTGCAACAACAGGAGATGAAAAGGGGTCAATCTAGGCTCGTGGTAGGCCAACATAAGGAGAAAACAGTAAACTAATGGGGACAGAATAGAGGCTGATTTTGGGTACAGAATTAGGGACTGAAGAAGGGGTGATCGTGGGACCAACTCAGAGGGGAAATTAGGGGCTGTCTGCAAGGGTTTGAGAGGGGTTTTGGTTCTCTAGTTAGGTGTTGTTTATGAACCAAACAGTAGGCTAAGAAGGGGGCTAAATAGGGACTGGTTCGTGGGTTTCCAAGAAAGAGAATAAGGGAAGAAAAATAAATCCGTAACAGAATGAGAATGAAGAAGAAGAGAGAAAGAAAGCAGGAGAGAAGAGAAAGGGGAGAACTTACCTCCACGACTGGAGAAGGGAGGAGAAGAGAGAAGATAGGAGGGCAGTCCACAACTCAACCCTAGGAGATAACATGGGTTGCAAGCCACAAGATCACACACTCAAGTGCTATCAATTTTTCATATTTAAAATTCACTGATTTTATTAATCGTTGGAGATGCCTTTAATAGTCTTACACTTGCAAAAATAATAGAATCCTAAGTCTAAAATATTCCTAGATACTAGGACTCCCAAATTTGATCAACTTTCTAATTTAAATCAACTATTAAAAACAATAAAATCCCTACAAAAGGACACTTAGTTGCCACATTCCTTCCCTTGTCGACCAAGGTATTGGGCCCCACAAAGATTCTTTAAAATTTCCTAAAATATGCTAACTAATGGGGCTATCATCTAGTCAGCATGGGCCCCACTAGTTTGACTTTTAAACTCCAAAAGTAACCACTTAGTGGACTGTATCTGTATGACCAGCTCATGTGGGCCCCAATTTTGGCTGGTTTTGACTTTCCAAAAATTAAGGGAAAAATAAGATAGTCGTGTACTACAAACCCCCAAAGATTTTGGCAACTATGCCTTATTACACATGAAAAATCCATCCTAAATACTAGGACAGTTCGTAGGAGCCTATCCATGGTCATCAAGCTTCTTAGTCTTCACATGGTCTGCTCCCGCATCAGTATGTGCACCATCCACTCACCAGCTTGAGAGGGAGCGTAGAAGTATAAGGAGTTTAGTGGGTAACGTATAGAGGGATATTTCTAGTATTCTTCTCACATTATGTATGTGGTTCTCTATACAATCTAGCTGTATTGGATACATATCAGATTCATATAAATACAATTTAGGGTGTGGGAGAACGTATTCTCCTAAATACATAATTTCTCCATAACCTTCATATTTCTCTCTTTCTTTTGTCGTCTTTCTTATCCTTTCTACTGCAGATGTAGTTGGAATTTGTGGGAGTGAAAGAGAGAAGAAAGAGAAAAAGAGGAAAGAAATGCAGGGAGAGTCAATTACTTCTCTCACACTATATTGCTCTTTATTATATACTAGGGTACAATAAGATACAAAATACCATTATACCCCACACACGCTCTACATATATACGCCTACACTACCCCTCAAGTTGGGCAATAAACATCAAAGAGACCTTGCTTGCGAGTCAAAGACAAAAACAAAACACGACCATAACCCTTTGTGAAGATATCAGCAAGTTGATCCTCAGTTTGTATAAATGGTATACAAATGACACCGGTAATGAGTTTTTTTCAGATAAAATGACGATCAACTTCAATATGTTTGATGCAATCATGCTGTACTGGATTATGAGCAATGCTAATGGCAGCCTTATTATCATAATAGAGGCGCATAAGAGAAGTGACAGGAAAACCAAGTTCAATAAGAAGAAACCGCAACCACAAAAGTTATACCATGAGCCATTGAAGGGAACTCAGCTTCAGCACTAGAACGGGCAATATCAGATTGTTTCTTGTTTCACCAAGTAACGAGATTACCACCAACAAAAGTGCAATAGCCAGAAGTTGAGCGACGATCGAACGACGATTAGTGAGAGAACCAGCCCAATCCGCATCAGTATGACCCTCAATAAGTGAATCAGATCACCTTGAGTACAACAGACCAGCACCAAGATTGTGCTTAAGATAATGAAGAATACGATAGACAACATCAAGACGCAATAGTGGGGGCATGCATAAACTGATTGACAACGCTGACAGCATAAGCAATGTCAGTCTGGTGATGGTAAGGTAAATAAGACGACCCATTAGACGTTAATACCTACCAGCATCAATAAGTCTATCTCCCACATCCGCAGTAAAGCGATGATTGACATCAATCAGTGTGGCAATAAGTTTACATGCGGTCATACCAGTTTCTGTAAGGAGATCTAAAGCATACTTCCGTTGAGAGACACAAATACCATTTGTAAACTGAACAACTTCAATGCCCAAAAAATACCTGAGTGGGCTAAGGTCTTTAATCTCAAACTCACATGCCAACCTCAGTTTCAACTGAGAGATTTCCACTGGATCATTACCCATGACAATAATGTGATCCACATAAACAATCACGGCAAAAGAGTAGCACCACCAGTACGTTTGAGAAATAAAGTATGATCAGCGTGGCTCTGAAAATACCCAAATTGAAGGACAAGAAGACGGAAGCGTTCAAATCAAGCCCAAGGAGATTGTTTAAGGCAATAAAGGGCTTTCTTAAGGCGACAGACCTTACCTTTCGAAGAAGATGGTAGAAAACCAGGTGGAAGCCGTATATACACTTTCTCAACTAAATCTCCATGAAGGAAAACATTTTTTACATCAAACTGGTGGAGAGGCTAGCCCTTGTTAACAGCAATGGAAATAAGGATGCAAAAAAAGTTAAGCTTAGCGATAGGAGCAAAGGTCTCCTGATAGTCAATCCCATAAATTTGAGTGTATCCTTTTGCAACCAACCGAGCCTTATAACTATCAACTGAGCCATCAGGTTTGAGCTTGACCATGTAAACCCATTTGCACCCAACAAGAACTTTATTCCGAGGTAAATCAACAAGATCCCAAGTGTCATTTTTCTCAAGAGCAACTATTTCGTCCTGCATAACAACCTTCCATTGTGGCTGAGAAAAGGCATCTGCAATGCTATGAGGCATAGACACAGAAGACAAAGCAAGAGCAAAGCGACGATACGAAGGCGATAAGGACTGACAAGACACAAAGTTAGCTAAAGGATGTTTAACACAAGATTGAACACCTTTTTGAATGGCTATCGGAAGATCAGAGTCAAGAGAAGCATAAGGATTACTTGGATCAGGAGTTTAAGCCGAAGAGACATCTTGGCCAAGAACGAGAGGAACAGTCGAAGTTCCTAATTTCTTCTTCCTGGAATAAACTTGAAGAACGTTCTCCCTCTCACCATGAACATATGAGTCAAAGATAAAAGCTGGAACAGGAAGAGGATGAAACGGCTCTGCAGAAGAATGCTCCTCCTGGGACGAACTAGGAGAAGAATACAAGACTTTAGGGGTGAATAAGGAACAAGGATGCAGGAGAATACAAAACCTTAAGAGGTGACCAAAAGTTAAGCACGTGGCTAGGCATTCTATTAATAAGAAAGGTCGTTGTCTGAATGGAATCTGACCAGAAAGTTTTGGGGACATTCATAGTGAACAACAATACACGAGCCATTTCAAGTAAATGCTTATTTTTTCTCTCTGCAACTCCATTTTGCTCTGGTGTACTAGGACATGTGGTTTGACAAATAATTCTCAACTGGTCAAGAAATGAGGAAAAAGTATAGGATATATACTCACCACCATTATCAGACCGCAAAATCTTAATTTTCTTATTGAACTGGGTTTCAACCATCTTATGAAAGGAGACAAAAGAAGAAAAAACATCATTCTTCGATTTTAATAAATAAATCCAAGTAACACGAGAATAGTCATCAACAAAGGTTACAAAATATTTAAATCCAGACAAAAAAACAGTAGGAGCACGTCCCCACACATCAGAGTAAACAATATCAAAAATAGATTCACTTTTATTCAAACTAATTGGATAAGAGGTTCGACAATGCTTGGCATACTCATAAGGAACACAATGAAAAACAAAACTACAACTAGAAGACAAATCGGGAAACAATTTTTTTTAAATAGAGAGAAGGATGACTTAGACGGTTATGCCACTGAGAAAGCTGCATGGAACTAAGATTGCCATCATTTATTACAGGAGCTGAAATCTGTTGAACAGGTAATGCGGAGTGTGGAGGGATATCCAGGATATATAGGCCATTGTCCTTATGTCCCCTACCAATCATCTTCCTCAAACTCAAGTCCTGAAAGACACAATGAGAGGCAAAAAAGTTATACTGCAGTTTAAAGAGTTGGTTAAATGACTAACAGATAACAAATTTAAAGTAAACTTGGGAACATGAAGAACGATGTCAAAGGTAGGGAAGGGGTGATGGGCATGTTTCTCTTGCCAACAATAGACGAATAGGAACCATCGGCAATACGTACCTTATCCTTCCCATAACAAAAAAGAGAAGACGTACCAGTCATATGATTAGAGGCCCCTGAATCAATAATCCAGGAGTGATCAGGAGAAGAGACATTATCACTAAATGCAGGGGTAGAGGTACCTGAATGAGGAAACGAAGTCTGAGGAGAGGACGTGGATATATCCAAACTCGACATAAAGCGTTGCAAAGCCTCAATCTAATCATGAGAGGAGCTGGAAGCAGACTCAGTAGATAATGCAGGTGTAGGATCTAGAGTAATAGAGGTCATTGAATTAGCACTTGAACGGCTTCCACGAACAAAATGAGAACCACCACGTCCTCCAGCAAATGAGCCACGTTGAGGACGACCCTAAAACTCCTGGGGACGACCATGTAAGTCCCAACATGTGTCCTTTAAATGTCCAAAATGACCACAATGATCACATTTGAATTTATCTCTCATCCCCTAAAAAACTACCTCGACCATCTCTCAAAACTACCCCGACCACCACCACTACGGCCACCACGCTGATTAGATGAGAGAAGAACTGATTTTTCTATAGAAGAGAGTGATGTAGGGTTCAACATGGCATACATACGATCCTCTTCTTCCTGGACATATGAGTAAACTTCACTAAGTGATGGGAAGAGATCCTTCCCTAAAATCTGTATGCAAATACCATCATATTCAGAATTGAAACCTGCTAAAAAATCAAACACTCTGCTCTCTTCAACCTCCTTGTGATATTCAACATCTTCAAAACACTTGGGGCGATAACTCTTATAATAATCAA
Organism: Platanus orientalis; assembly: GCA_025762735.1. Taxonomy (NCBI): domain Eukaryota; kingdom Viridiplantae; phylum Streptophyta; class Magnoliopsida; order Proteales; family Platanaceae; genus Platanus; species Platanus orientalis. The sequence goes on along the minus strand of JAOXJP010007521.1, from coordinate 8,996 downwards.
TTTCTTGTCACATCCTTTTAAGTGTAGAATAGTAGGAAGAGAGAGATTTATCACATTGACGGAAATGGGCCACTTTTTGTCGCAGATCATACATCCTAGTTTTATTGTCTTTCTTTGAATATGTCTGAATCATGAAGTCCCATTTAGCCTTGGCAGTCGGTAGATACATGAAAGTGTTAGAAATCTCAGGCTTCATGGAATTGAGTAACCAAGACATAGCAATGGCATTTTCCGCCTCCCATTTAGGAAAAGTAGGAGAGTTGGGAGCTAGAGCTTTAATTGCACCCGTCAAATATCCTAGTTTCCCTTTACCAGTAATATATATTTGTGCAGAGTGAAACCAAGGTAGAAAATTGCTGCCATCAAACCGAACTGTTGAAATGAGAATGTTGGATTATCAGTTACCCCTTTTAACCCGCCAGAAGGCCCGGATGTGATGTTACTTGTTTCCGACATACTTGAAACTTCAAAATAAGGGGATCACAGTTGAACAAAACTTCCACAACCACTAATCCCACACAAACACAAGTGGGGATAGCATAAACAACAAGGTACACGTACGGTTAGGCTTCAACAAGAGGCTTGGGTGGCAAAAACAATCTTAAATCACAACAGGAAAATCACAACCACCAACACACTTAATCACGCACACATAGTGATTAAAAACCATTAGAGCATGGTTGGAGAGACAAAATCCATTTTTGGATTAAAAAAAATCACAAAAACCCCAAAAAAAAGTTAGTCGTTAAGGTACCTAGACGAAAATCTTCACCGACGCTTCGATTCTCCACCAAACGACACGAGACCACTTTTAAATGATCCCTTATATAAAAACGACCCAACTAGAAGAGATCATCCATAAAAAAAAACCTTCAAGACGATCGGATGGAACATTTTTCTCAAATCTGGCCGTTTTTCCTGTTTTTACAAAATTGTCTTAAAAACCTTGTTATGATCACTGAAAAATCATGATAAATCACCACGATCCAAACCCCTAATTTTTTTTCCAAACCGATGTACGGACCTCCTGACGTCAACGTCCACACGGCTGGCATCAACAATGTTCTTCGTCGTACTTCTCTAACTCAGTTAGCCTTCGATCGTAATATGCCTTAGATACCAAGTTGGAATTTGTGGGAGAGAAAAAGAGGAGAAAGAGAAGAATGAGAAAAATATGAGAGAAACGCAGGGAGAGAGTCTTGTGTTCTCTCCCAGATATTACTCTTTATTATATACTAGGGTACAATAAGATACAAAATACCATTATACCCTCTCACATGCACACTACATATATGCCTACAAGAGGAGGCCAGGGCAGAAATACTACCAGTAATATACCCTGAATTACCACGACCAAGAATGAACCATCGAGCGAACTAGGACCACGCTAAGTAGTTGGTGGCAACAAACTTTATAGTAGTAATAGGGGTAAGAGAGTGATCATGGCCTTGGGGCACTTGACCATGGCTAGGAGCTAAAACAATCACCAGAGGAGGAATTGATCAAACTATCCTTAGACATGAACATGATAACGTAGAGAAACAACACTATTGGAGAGCACAAACAACAACTATGTAAACACAACCGGAGCTCGTGGCAAGTGGCAACCTTATACAACAAAGCTACACACCAAGAACAATCCTACAGAAGCATACAGGTTGCACCACGAATCACCAACAACAATCACCACACATTTCATGCTATGTAGCCCCAAAAAAACAACCTAAACACCAACAATGCCAAATCACTACAGAGAAGCACTTCTAGAAGCAGCCAGATCACAATCAAAACAACACTTCGAAACATAATAAACAGAAACAACCAATAGATGAAAGCAAAACATACAAACCACATAACCTCATCATGCAATAGTATGCATCCAAGAACAAATCAACAATCAGAAAAGCTCTAGACACTAAAAAACCCAGCCATAAGGGGGAAAAACACCAAATAAGTGAGAAAAATACAAAACATAGCTTCAGCAACTTCGAAAGCTCTACTAGCACAAAATGACATGGTAAAATATACAATAAGCTGCAATGTTGCAGAACATAGCAAAAAATGAAGATATAGTGTAAAAACACCCCTAGTGGCAGCAGTAACAAAAAAAAACCTCACCACGAGCTCCAAATTGCATGGGACCAGTCCTAATGTCTCATAATATTTGTAAGGGATCAAAACAACCTAAAATTGGTGCGCAAATTGAGGAAACATGCAATCTGGAAAAACTACCCAGAAAATACTAGAAAATGGATAAAAATCCAAATATTCAGCAAATGACAACAAACTCATCACCACAAGTCAGTAAAAATACAAAGGGAACAAAACCCTAAACAATTGTCAATGATCTAGCAGGTCCGTATGGATGGTGACAGCAAACTGAGCCTGTAGTTGAGTGTTGAGTTCTTAAATCTATCGAATGGCTTTGATACCAAGTGGATTTCTACGTGTGAAGGTCAAAAGATGTTAGGTTATGTGGAGAAGAAGAAAAAGGAAAAGAGGGGAAATTGTTTGAGCATGTTGCTCTTTCATAGGTAGAATGCATTATTCATAGGATACTAGAGACATTACATTCAGTAGTTACAAGTATACCAGTCATGTACAATGTAACCAAATACCCTTACATATTGTGCTCATATACTCATATAGACCAACAACCTCCTCTCAAATTATATACCACTCATGCCATCCCAGTCCTCTAATATAACAAAATTCATGAATTTAGCTATATCATTTGGGAGAATGATTATTCAAGAGAACTGAGCTTGAGTAGAGCATTCTTTAGGATTATCCTTCATTGTTATTTGGGCCTATAGAATTATAACATAAGACTGATAACAATCTATCTCAAGCTGGGGCATAGATGTCAATTGTGCCAGCTTGTCATGAACAACACCAAAATGCCCATTGCTGATAGACTTCTTGAAGATCATTAGAACTAATGAAAGGTGTTAAAGTAAAATCTTGAAGCCACGATCTCCATAATTAAGTGGTAGTCAACATCAAATTGTTTTGACACTTTTATAATATACAAGATCTGAAGTAAGATGAATGACAACCTTATTTCCACAATAGAGTTTCATAGAGGAAGATTCTTAGAACTAATTGATGAGGACATGGGAGCAAGGTAAGGCCCACATTTGGCCTTGTGGGGTCCACGCATGGAGGCAAGCAAGGAAGAGTATGGAAGCATGTTAGGAGGGGCTTGGTTTTGTTTTAGAGTGGTCTAGTAGAGATTTTATTGGTTTATTTTTTGTTTATTCATTAGTTATTTGAGTAGTACATGGGTGGTCTTTTGGTTTTCTATATAGGACATAATAGAGAAGCATGGACTCAAGCCTATTAAAGGCTTAGTCGACCAAGGGGAAGGGGGGAATGATTTTTGCTTCCGGTTTCTTTATTTAGTAATTAAAATAAAGAAAGGTGGATGAGTTATTTTCAAAAATTATTAAATGAGGATCATGTAGGGAATGTCAGTTTAAGAATCAGTAGAGTATAGAAAATTAGAGATCATAGATATCTTCATAGGATTAAAGTAACAGAAGTTAAAGAGGCTTTGAAGACGATGAAGATAGGAAAGGCATTAGGACTAGACGGTATCCCAATTAAGGTTTGGAAACGTATGAGAGATGATGGCTTATCATGGTTAACTAAACTTTTTAACAAGATCGTTAAACTAAAAAAATGTCGAACAAGTGGAGAAAAAGTGTTGTGATCCCTAAATATAAAAACAAGGGTGATATTCAAAATTGCACCAATTATCGTGGGATCAAACTTATGAGCCATACTGTGAAACTATGGGAGAGAGTGATTAAACATCAACTAAGAAGTGAAACTAGAGTGTCTGAAAATCAATTTGGATTTATGCCTAGGAGATCAACAACTGAAGTTATTTTCCTGTTTCAACGAGTGATGGAAAAGTATAGATAAAAGAAGAAAGATCTTCACATGGTCTTTATTGTCCTAGAAAAGGCATATGATAAGTACAGATATCATTTGGTGGGTTTTGGATTAAAAAGGGTCCCAAGTAGATATATTTTTAATACTCCGTATTGCACTTAAAGGGGTAAAAAGGTTATCTAACACATGTAAGGGTAAAATTGTCATTTAAAATGTTTAGATAGACCTTGGAGTGGTTTAGTAACCCTTTGAAACAAACTAGAAGTGTAAGATTCAAGTTGGACCTCGAACCTATCAAGTTCGAAAGTTATCCTAATTTTATATCTAAGGTAACTTTTCGGACCCACTGACACACATCCCGAGTGAATTAGAGGTTGGGTTACCTTGTTAGAAAGATATATAAGTCTACTTTCTAATACATCAAACGGTATGCAATTCCGAGTTTCCTAGAAGAAGTTATGACAATTCTCCCACAAGGTGTCTGTGCTAACAGGCATGCGTATTTAAGGTAACTTTTCGAACCCACTGACACCAATCCCGAGTGAACTAGGGTATGAGCCATAACTTGTTAGAAATTTCTTTGAGTCTAGTTTCTAACCCAACAAACCGTTTGCAAAAGGGGTTTTCTAGAGAGAGTTATACTCATTTTACTAAAAGGTGTCAAAGTTGGAAGTTCAACATTCGTGATCGATCACAAACCCCATGATCAATCACGGAACGTCCAAAATGCGAAAAATGTCCAAAAGTTTATAGTTTTGTGCCATGTATAACGTGACTTGCCTCCATTTGACCTCCACACATGTAAGATCTCATCTTAGATAAGTTATAAGACCTATAAACTCTCATTTAGATCATTTAGAACAAAAAGAATAAAGGTTTGGAAGATTAAAGAAGCTTGGGAGAGGAAGAGGGAGATTTTCCCCTAATTTGGTAAGTTTCACTCCCAACTTTGAAAATCCGTATGACGTGACTTGCCTCCATTTGACCTCTATACATGTAGGATCTTGTCTTAGATAAATTATAAGACCTATAAACTCTCATTTAGGTCATTTAGAACAAAAAGAATAAAGGTTTGGGTGATTAGAGAAACTTGGGAGAGAAAGAGGAAGATTTTCCCTCAATTTGGTAAGTTTCACTCCCAACTTTGAAAATCCACTAGGTTTGCTCATTTTTCTTTTAGATTTTCATTTTATACATAATTTACACTAGTTCTACATCATTTTACAAGAGATAAAAGGAAAGAGAAGGAAGTTCTTGAGGATTTTGGAGCTTGAGCTAAGAGAAAAACTGAAATAGTGAGTTTTCATATATGATGTGCTACTCCCCTAATTTCTTTTATTGTTTCTTCATGGTTATTCATCTATTTGCCTAGTATTTTAGTTTTTTCATCTCTTGATTGTTAATCTATGAGGTTTTGGTGAATCCACACCACCCTATCCTTAGATCTATGAGATTTTAGTGAGTTTACATACTTAGTGTGCTACTCCTTTGGATTCTTGTATATTTATTCATTGGTATTCTTCATTTTTGGATGGAATCTCAGTTCCCCATCACTTGATCTATTTCATCTTTGAAGTTTAGCAAGTTTCATTCACTTGATGTCTAGATTTATGAGATTTTGAGTGAGTTTTCACACATAGTGTGCTACTTCTTTGTTCATTTTACTATTTCTTCATGGTTACTCATCCATTTGGTTTGTACTTTGGCTTCTTCATTACTTGATTGTTAATCTATGAGGTTTTGGTTGAATTCATATCATTTGATTTGAAGATCTACAAGATTTTAGTGAGTTTACATACTTGGTGTTCTACTCATTTGTTCTCCTACAAATTTCTTCATGATTTTTACTTGTTATTTTGATTTCTATATCATTTTATTGTTAAATCCTTAAAGTTTGGTAAGCTCCTTTCATCCAAACACTAAATTCATGGATGATTAGTGAGTTTTCAAGTTGATTACTCTACTCTTACTATTTTTCTACACTGTCCTTTATTTTTTGTTGTCATTTTAGTTGAAATGACATAATTTCATTACTTCTTGCTAAATCTATATGAGATTAATGATTCCAACTATTCTATAAAGTGATTTATTTCCATTACACCTTGGTAAGAAACTTAATTACATGAAATTCTGGGTTCTATTGGTAAATGGTTAAATCTATTCCTAATTTTGTATGTATTAGTTAAGATTTAATTCATCTACCTTGCTACTATCATGAATTCATTAAAATCCTAAGCTTCGCTCTATGATTAAAGGTAATAAGGTAGAATCTATATGAAAGTAAAAAAAAAAGGGGGGAGGAAATGATCTCTACTCCTCATGCTTGATGTTTGTTTTGACTTCCCTATAGATGAAATTCCTAGCCATATCCTCAATGCTAGTTGGTAGTCATTACGTACCTTAATTGATTCCTAGCTCTATTGCTTATGCTATATTGTATGTTAGTTTCTCATTGATGTTATTATTATGCATTCCACTTGATTATGTCCACTTACATTTGATTTGATGAGCTCTAAATTAGTATACTTACACCCACATGCATGACTTGTTTGAGACTTTTACACTATCATTGGTTTTAGAAAGTTAGAGAATGAATTTTCAAGCACTTTATTTTGGTGTAAATATGAGCTACTACTTTCCGTTTGGTTTTAAGTATGATCTTTACATGGTCTTACTTTTGAGTTTTGTTAATTGGATTTCTCTTACATTGCACCTTCATATAATTATATATTATTCTATACATGCATTGATTTTAAAGTACTGTTCTGACATCGCGGGTTTTGTTTTGGACCCAATCACCGAGTGACATTAATAAGTGAAGACAACACGAGTTGCCCACCACCCTTGATGCCCTAGGAAATTTTTGCAGGCTAACCCTTGATGCCCTGGGGGATTTTTGCAGGCTAACCCTTAATGCTCTAGGGGATTTTTGCGGGCTATATTGGTCTATTGACCCATTTCAGTTCAGGACCCAATCACCGGGTGACATTAATAGGTGAAGACGACACTAGCTACCCACTATTTATGTTCGAGATTTCGGTTTTGTCAGGGACCCTACATGGGTCATACGAGGTTTCCATTTTGTAGAGACCTTACATGGGTTACATGATTTCAGTTTTTTTAGAGGCCTTACGTGGGCTATTCGGTTGTATTTATTATGAGGTGTTTTAACGAGATTTGGTTCAGGAACCCTACATGGGTTGAGTTGTTTGATTGGAGGAGTGCTTTGTTGGAAACCCTTCATGGGTTATCTGAGTTGAGAGTTGCATTAGACTTCCATGAGCATGCATCTGTTTTGATATCTATTAGCTAAGGTAGCCTATTTGAGAGGCGCTAAGGCCTAATTATTTACGAATATTTTTAAAGCAAACATTTGGATCGCATGTTGCACTTTCCTTATAAACTACACATTTCTTATTTTAGTTATGAGCTTTTGTTGATTTAGCTTATGCACTTCTAGAACCTTTACTAGATTCTGATTATTGTTATAGTTAGATCGATCCTTATATAATTCATCTGTTCTGATTTGGTATCGTTCTGTACTCGTGACATTCGATTTATTCCGTGGGACATTATGTATGTTCTCTCATGGGCTTTATAACTTACCTATGTTTTTACCACCCTTTCAGGTGGTGCCCAGTAGTATCTGGTATTTTGCAGGGTCGGCCCCATGGATGGATCGTGGGAGAGAGGGTTGTTTGTTTACTTTTTATATTTCTTTTATGTTCAACACTTATTCATGTATGAACATGAATTTATGGATTTATGGTGATAGACATTATATTGAGGTGCTTGTAGTTATGTTAGAGATGCTTTGTTGGTTGGCCATTTTAGAGGCCCACATGATGTTACTGTTTATTTGGAAATTGTAGTTTTGATGTTGGATATTAGAGATATTATTGAGTTTTTTCTGCCGCATGGTTTAGATTGTACATGTTTATACTTCTGTTGGAGATATTAGAGTTATTATCTTATGATTATGCTTTCGTTGTGAATGTTTGGTAATTGAGGATAATAATTGAAGAAAAAAATGAAAAATATATATATTCGTTGTAAATCAGTAAGTTAAGTAAGAAACCCCTTCCGCAAGGAAACGGTAATGTCACAGTCCGAGATCCGTGACGCCATGCACATGCGTTTCTGCATTATTACCCCAATCTCCGTGTGTAGATTTCAGGGTGTGACATATAGTGTTAATTGATGACGGGGCGACTGTAAATATACTTCCCCTTTCCATGATGAGAAAACTAACAAAAGTTGATAGTGACCTAGGACCAATGGATGTATTTGTCTATGGTTTCTAGGGGAATGCCACCCAGACCAAAGGAGTCCTCCCACTCTAACTAAGAGTAAGGAGTCAAACTCAGGTAATAGTCTTCTTTGTAATTGATACCTCTTCCAATTATAATGCATTATTAGGTAGAGACTGGATGCACTCAAATCGGTGTGTCCCTTCATCTTTGCATCAATTATTATTATTCTGTAATGACAATAACTCTGTGGAAGTGGTACATGCAAATCAGAAATCCTTCCTAGCCTCAACAAATAATGTCGAGGCCAACCTTTATGACAACAATATCGAAACTGTCAAGTTGGTGGGACAAGATAACGAAGGAAAACCCACTGAGGTCTATTCAAAAAATTCAAGAGGATGAAACCTCGATAACTAAGGAATTTGAAGAATTGTGCAGGAAATTAGCCAACCCTGGCGTATCGATAGGACTAAAGAAATCAGGCCTAAAAATTAAAGAGGAGTCAGATGACTAACTTAAACAAAGAAATAGAAGAGGCCATACAAATGACCATGAAAATACTATTAGGATACCTAATAAAAAGAAAAATTGAGATGTATCTTGCTGAGTGTACCACACCTAAGCAACCCTATGAGCATAGAGCCATAGGAGTAGAAGAACTAAGTACGGCCCTGTTAGAAATATGTGTCATGACAAAACCATTCACATAAAATATAGGCATGATTAATTAATAATTTAATTAATATTCAATCATCACATGAATTTATTTTTTTATATGGGTAATTATTTGATCTCATGAGATGAGATAGGTGGTCCTCAGGTAACATAGTAGGATGTCAGACA